>JAOTRH010128809.1:0-14386 GCA_034768845.1 Heliamphora exappendiculata | reverse complement strand
ATGGCCAATTCAATTGTAATTGATCCAGCTAGTGAAATCTGAATTTCAATGGCCAATGAAATTCACAGATTCCAACAATGATATGTAAGAAAAATATCAACATCAATCTTTTTTATTTATAATATAGACAGAAAAGAGAAAAGAGATCGAGAAAATGGGTGGTACTATATCCTCTCTCCTTGCCTCCTCCTTCTCCTCCTCCGTTATTTTTTTAATGTTGAATAAGGACCGTCTGTTTTAGTAATTAGTTCAAAACCTAAAACTAAATAGATTCAGTGTTTGTATATGAATTTGTAATTGATGATAGCAATTTACATTACTTTTTCTTCTCTCTTTTTTTTTTTTTTGAAATGATCCCTTGATCATTCACTTGATAACAATAATAAATTCTTACAAATAAAAAATAAAGCCTGGCTAACATCCTTTCAAGATATGCTAGTCGTGACTTTTATAGTTTGCAAAGACATATACATAAAGGTAACTTGTGCGTTTGACATTAATATAAGATGCCGAATAAAATGAGAACAATAGAATTCTATAGTACATGACAGTGTTTCTAATTGAAGACCAGTCATCTTCTATACTATTCATCGCCTTAATCGTATTGTTAGAATCATTTTCTATTACTACATTATGTGATCCTAACTCTTGAGCTAAAAATAGTCCACACCAAAAAGTTTGGGATTTTCGAGACCTAGGAGAAGTAATCCCAACTCTGCATTTGCTTTCAAGAATGGGTTTAAAGTGGTAGATGATA
This sequence comes from Heliamphora exappendiculata, assembly GCA_034768845.1. Taxonomy (NCBI): domain Eukaryota; kingdom Viridiplantae; phylum Streptophyta; class Magnoliopsida; order Ericales; family Sarraceniaceae; genus Heliamphora; species Heliamphora exappendiculata. The sequence continues at coordinate 13,629 of JAOTRH010128809.1, read as the reverse complement.
AAATTTTATATTTCACTAAAAAAAGTATTCTAGTACCCCATAATAATGCTTCTTTCAGCTTTTCGTGACAAAAAAAATATAGAACAAACGCCATATCCTTATCTTTACCAGTAGTGGCATATACGTCTTTCATTTTCTTACTTCATTGAAATAGTTACAGAACAAAGTAACTAATTCAATTTATTTTTTTTCTTTTGTACAGAATTGCCTACAAGAGTACAATAGGGTATTTTGTAAATAAAATTACCTAATGTATATACGTCGCAAAAATTTAAATCAAGTACTTACAACTATAATTGTTCAAGTACTAAAATAAATTTGCACTTACAGAGTGATTTTTATAACTATAATTGTTCAAGTACCGTTGATGGATCACAAACTTTTTTGTTAAATGTTAGGTTAGGAACCTCTCTTAAACAACGATACATTTTCATCAAGGGATACCAATTGAACATGTTCATAATAGGTACCTACTCATACAAAATATGAATTTTCACCAGTAATCTTTATATATAATATGTATTTTCTTTTATCTATCACTCATTAAATAGTACAAATAATTGTAAATACTTATGTGGGCCGCATATAGATTTTATACAATGAAAAAATTCTTATATTTTTCTACTTGGACCAAATTGAATTTTAATAATTTAATGAGTAACAGTAATTGAATATAGTTATTCTATCACCCACATCTATGATGAAATTTTTCCACTTAAATAAAGAATTTTACACATGAATCATGTCGGTTATACTATTACAAGTATTTCCTTCCACATATTATAATATATAGTATTTTCTAAATGCGTACTTTATGAACTATTTTAACTTTATTAATATGCTACTAATTAGACATTCAAGTCCAACTTTATATATCACAATGGATAAACTTATACAAAATTTTATACGCACACTTCCTTTATTCTCAAAGAATTTTTTAAAATTATGTATAAAATGAGTTATTGATGAGAGAAATTAAATACATATGGCTAACAAGTTTCATTAGTATCACATGATCATTTTACTGTATTGTCAACAATATTTCAATTATAAAATTCATAATCATTAGCCATAATACTTTATGCTCATTAAATATTTTATATTACTCAATATTCTATCCCATAATGAGGTATTTTATGTCGATAAGTTCTTTCGGCATTTATCATTTTTATTCTTAGAGTAAAAATTGTAGCCGAACTTTCATAAAGTTCTTCAATGGTCTCGACAAAAATCGATAATTTTAAGACTCATAATACCTGTATTATAATTTCATAACTCTATGTTTGAATAAGCAAATAACTCCTAATGAATAATCTACTTATAATTCCCAATCTTAACAAGTACTTTATACTTTAGTTGCAGTTTTTAATTATTTCTAACTGAATCTACTTATTTGCAGCAGGTACTACTATATATGTATAATCACGCATTAACAAATGTTAATCCAAATCTAATCAACTCTAACAAATGCTTAAAGTAGAACTTCAATCATATTAAGAACTATAAAAAATAGTTTTTACTCCCACTAACTTTTAGGTGTATAAAGATCACTAATGGTAAATTCATTTGATATACTTACTGTATGGTACTTTTGGAATAAACGAATAAAAAATAATAATGGAGAGACAAAATATGCAAAATAGTCAGAAACACAGAACATAGAGAGATTAGGTTGGTCGAAGGAGAATGCTAGTTTGAGTAGTGTAGAATATTGACAGCATGAACAAAGGTATGATCGTCTCAATTCGAATACTCCCAGAGTATGGCAACCTCTCATATTTATAACCCTTAAAGGAGTTCTGTTAGGAGTAGGATAGGACTCTCCAAAAGGTAAAATCGAATCATGAAATGTGATCTCGAGGAATCAAGAGATTCTATCCAAAAAAATCAACCAGTTAGTGTTCTACTCCAACTCAACTAGGTCGGCTAATAGGTGCTCCGCGGATACCTGACCCATTCGGATTCAGTACCCGACCCACTCAGGTTGAGTGACTTAAGAGTCACTCGAGTGACTCGAGTGGGAGGGTCCCATGCTTGGACAAATCTTTTTTCTTAGCCACCAAACCACATGTCTCCTAATGTCCCATGCAGAATTGTACTACCATTATCTTTGATTGTCTCTGGGACAATTTTTCGATTATCAAAGGAATCTATGTAGATATAGTCTGTGCCATATATATATGATTTTGTTCAGTCTGTACTGAATCACATAGTACGTGCTATGTCATTGTAATTAAGTAGTCAGAGCTGCACAACCTGTGTTGTCTTTACGACCCATGTCGTGGTAATAATACAACATGTGCTGTCTTCATGGTCTGTGCCATGGAGAGTAGTCAGAGTTACATAATTAATGCTACGCTTCATGATCTGTGCTGTGGGATGTCTTCATAAAAAAAAATTACTACGCTTCATAGTCTGTACTATGGAATGTCTTCAAAAAAAAATTTGAGTGTCAAATATATTTGGTCGAGCCACAAATGGAGATGTCACCCAAGTAAGTTACGTTGAGTCACTCGAATTTTTAAGTGACACAAATATTTACTTACTGCTGGTCAGTGGAAACACCGGCAGTTTCCATATCACTCGAGCAACTTCAAGCAAGTCACTCGAGCGCCATCGCTTGAGCCATTTAAATCCCCTCGTCGAGCGACTCGGCCTCTACTCCATTCGGCTGACCGAGCTATTTCCCCTAGAGCTATTCGGCTACCGAGTTACCCAATCATCAAATTGCTCAATTTATTTGAGTCACTTCGGCTAGTCATTCAGGGGTCATATATGCAGCGATTGGTTCCTTAAAAGTTTAATCAAGTCGTCTCTTGAGACCATTTCTTTGGGCCACTTACTCTATACACCCGAGTTATACATACAAGCCATTCACTCGAGCCACTCGCTCAAGCCATATGCTTGAGTTTATGTGTTTTGTTTTAGCCACCTACACTAAGAAAGTGAAATCTTTTACCCTAATTATAGAAAATTTTAAGCCTCAATAAGAAATAATATTTTTTTCTGACCAACATAATTAGAAATATTTAATAACGATATACTTTAACCCAAACTAGTACTCAGTAACAATAGCTATAATTACCAAGAATATAAACTTTTAATACTATCAAAAATAAATTTTTTGTTTAAATTAACCAATGCTAATTCGGTAGTAAATTCTAACCTTCTTATACACAGAGGTTGTTAACCATTCATGAATTTACTAAAAAACTTTATTAACAAGACTAATAAATAATAAGTACATAAAATAATTTTTTTTATATCTGTGGGTCTAGAAAAATTTTAGTTTCAATACTCAAATTTATCATCTTATTTCAATTAAATCATAAAAAAAATAACAGCCTTGTAGGGTCATATTATTATTTTTTATGAAATAGTTGCAACTATGCAAATGTCATTTATGAATTTTTGTGAAAATTTCTTAGGTGTGATTATCGTTATGTCTTAAAATGTTGTAATTATTCTTAAGTCATTTTGATATTCACTAATTAAAAAATTGATATTAAATTTTTGTAGTACGATTTTAAACATTAAATAGGAAGAACAAATGTATGTGACCTTTTGCTACAATTGTTCTATCCACGTTATCTCAACTACGAGACAAGATATAGAAAGAATAAAAATTACTCAAATCTCATAATATATGAATCTAATTATAAATATTCGTATAACCGAATTAAATCAATCTCAAGAACATTGATTTGAAAAATAAACATAACATTTGAACCAAATTTCTTTAAATATACAAATAAATTATAATCCTCATAATTTATATTGGCATACAAAATGAAACAATAAGTGACGAGATATGATCATATAATGTGTCAACAAAATCAAATCATGAAATGATCATTTGTGATATATTCACAATATTGTAACATTTATTTAATTTCAAGCAATAAATAAAAGCACAGAAAATTAGCATTAAAAACTAACACATTTCAGAAAAATCTAAAATGATAGAAAATTAAATTTCAGTCTACTGAATCAAACTACACTCAAAACGGAGTTCATATGAGTTTTAATAAACTAAATAAGCAATATAATTATTCGATGATAACCAAACGTGGTCTTAAAATTGACCCACATCATGAAACGTTTCGTTACTGTTCATCTTCCCCAATCATTTTAAACACTATGTTTCCTTTTCATAAAATAGTTAATCTTATCTCCTTCAATTAATTAATTGCATTCAAACAAAGCAAAAAATTTACTCAAAATAAAGAAATTTTTACAACCAAACGCAGCCTTACAATGAAAAGCAGTGAACAAAGTCACAAACAACGTATTACTGTGTATCATCATCCTCGTTATGGAAAACCCACCGTTGGCTGTTTGGATTCAAGAAATAATCAAAAAGACTTAATCTATTATATCTCTCCCAATTTATATCCAAACTATGGAAATAATATATCGTTGGAAAGGTGTCGAGACAAGGATTTTAAACATACAAGTCTCATTATCTTAAAAACAATGGACAAACGAATGAAATCCTCAAAAAAGCGACAAGCCAACAAACGACGCCTTGGTTTTCCAGTACATTGAAAGCCTCTACGACTACGAATTTCATAACTACAAATTATGAATTCCATAAATTTCATACTCCAAAAAACACTGTGAAAGAAGATCGATGCTCAAATTTTTTTTTAATATAATAAAATTGATATCGTATCCCCGGATGACCATTAACACCCATAACAAATGGTGAAAGTTTAACTAGGCAACTGTTCGAAACTTCTTTGGCCATTTGACTTCAATATATGCATCAAACATATTGTTTGGTCGGTTTCTTTAAAAAGTGAAATCAGAAATTATACTTCTAAAATTTCAACCAACATGACCATTCCACATCAAACATGTGTGCAATGAATGAAAAAAAAAAAGGATAAATTACACTTAGTTCTCCTTAAGTTCACAAAAACATCAATCACTTCTTATGTAATTTTTGAAATGTCATTAACATCCCATTAAATTTAATTTTTACATCAAATTAATCTAACCGTTAAATTTTCGTTACTACTTTAACGGAAATCATCAAAATCCACCAAAACTAGAGGGGAGGGAAGGTTAGGATAGAGAGTGGAAGAAACAAAAAGAGAGAAAACAAAAAAAAAACCCTAGTTTTGGTAGGTTTTTTTGTGGGGGTGTCTAAGCTTTTTTTTTCTTTCTCTCTCTGCCCTAACTTCTCATTCCCTCTAATTTTGAACGATTTTGATGATTTTCGTTAAAATAGTAACGAAAATTTAACAATTGGACCAATTTGATGTAAAAACTAAACCCAGTAAAACGTTAGTGATATTCAAAAACCATATAAGAGCTGGTTGATATTTTCGTAAATCTCAAAGGAGATCAGTGTAATTTACTCAAAATAAAGAGTTACGAAAGATCACTCTCGTCAAAAGATTCGACGCATTATTCGGCAATAAGTATTGACAACATAAAAGTGTTAAACGTGATATACACAAGCATACATTTACAATATTGAACAGTATAAGATAGATAAAAGATGGCTATGATACCAATGTAAGTAAAATTAACAAATGTATATACGTATCGGAAATATGAATCAAGTACCTTCAATTACAATTGTTAAAGTGCTAAAATAGATCTGTACTTATAGAGTGATTCTTCTAACCTATAATCTTATCTTGATGAAATCTGTTGATGGATCACAAACTTTTTTGTTAAAGGTTAGATTAGGAATCTCTCTTTATTTATAAGTAACGATACTTTTTCATCATGAGATATTAATCGCACATGTTCATGATAGATACCTATTCACAAAAAAATATAACTTTTCGCCAATAATTTTTATATATAATATGTATTATTTTTTATTCACCACTCATTAAATAATACAAATAATTCTAAATACCTATGTGAGCCACATATAAATTTTATACAATAAAAAAATTCTTACACATTTATGTAAGTACAGGTCTGAAGTAATTTCGGGTGCATAAATTACGTAACCCTCATTTGAGATAATTACGTATTTACTTATTTAGTTTTACTTATTGTCGTTTTTAAGAAACTTTTTTCATTGTTTATTCATGTTCATATACTTTTTCACTTATCATTTCATCAAGATGAATTGAAAACGTAAATTTTTATATCGAAATATAAAAAATTAAAAAACAAAAATAAGAGAAAATAAATCAATAAATCAATAAATTAAATCTTAAGTTGTTTATTTTTATCTTTAATAAACATTTTTTTTTTGTTTTTTAAACAAAATAACTTTACTTTTCTTCCTCTCATCCGGATGATTAAAAAAAGTAAAAAAAAAATTTGTTAGAAGATAAGAAAACTTAAGAATTATGGGGTGTTATATTTGTAGAAGGTTTTCTTAATTCCCACCAAATACTTTCTAAACATAGTACTATATGGGATTATTTTTAAATAGTCTCATTCATGTATTTTAATTCTATAACCAAACATGCCCCATAAGATATCAAAATAAAATATTTGATAAAAAGCAAGAAATTCTCTATGGGCTAGTTGCATTTAAGTAAAAAAGGATAGGCACCATGGTGTTATTCCGAAATTAAAAGATATCATTTCCCTATTAGATGACTTGTTATGAGAAGAAAAGAAAAAAAAAAAGAAAATCTTTGTGGGCATAACTAACGTGCTACCTTTTCCACTATTGGATCCAAAGTGGGAAACTTTGCCATTCCTTTTCTCCTTGTTCTAGATCCATTAACTATGTTTTGAATAAAAAATTTGACAAGCAATTTATAATGATCACAAAAAAATAATAGAAAAAAAAATAACTTCTTTAGTTTAATGTTTTATTTATTTTAGTTAATAAATATTATTTGCAATTTAATTTTTTATTCATTTTGATACGAGAGAAATAGTGAAATTCAGGATAAATCTTAATAATAATGTGGTGCTTCTGTCTTGTCATAATAGAGCTATGGACAAGGCACGGTGGTGTTGAGATTATTAATTTATGATTTTGTTCATTATACGTGAAAAGAACATAAAAAACTATTTTGCCTTCTTGCATGGGTGTTTAATTGTGGCAAAATATGAGTCATATATATGATAGCTGTTCTTTTTGTTTTGCAAGAAATTATTAATTTACAATTATGCATCGCAAAAAAATTAAAAACTATAATTCTTACTTTCTTGCAAACTAAACAAGTAAACAAAAATTAATTTCTTTATGTTTTCTTCTTCATTTTACATTTTTCTTGAATTATCTTTTTGTATAATTTTTTTAACAATTGTACAAAACCTATAGACATAATTGATACGAGAGAAACGATGAAATTTAAGATAGATCTTAACAATTGTATAAAATCTATAGACATAACTGATACGAGAGAAACAGTGAAATTCAGAATAGATCTTAACAATAATGTGGTGCTCCTGTCTTGTCATAATAGAACTATGGACAAGGCACGGTGGTGTTGAGATTATTAATTTATGATTTTTTTCATTCTACATGAAAAGAAAATAAAAAACTATTTTGCCTTCTTGCATGGGTGTTTAATTGTGGAAAAATATGAGTCATATATATGATAGCTGTTCTTTTATTTTTTTTTGCAAGAAATTATTAATTTACAATTATGCGTCACAAAAAATTAAAAACTATAATTCTTACTTTCCTGCAAACTAAACAAGTGAACAAAAATTAATTTCTTTATGTTTTCTTCTTCCTTTTACCTTTTTCTTGAATTATCTTTTTGTATAATTTTTTTAACAATTGTACAAAGCCCCATAGACATAATTAAAAAAATATAATTATGACTTTAAATAAATGATACAAGTATTCATCATTATTATAAACTTATAGTTTTAAATAATAAGCATGTGTTTGTTAATCTTCGAATCAAAAACAACAAATTAAAACTTCAAATCACATCTGTTTAAATTTTTTTGAACTTTTACCATTATAAATAAAAAATTAAGCTACATTTTTTTAACTACTCAAAGACATCACTATAGAAGTTGGGACCCAAAAAGAATTTTATAAGGAAAATTTAATTTCATCTAAAATATATGGTTTGGGATCATAAAGCCATGATGATGAGTCTTTTTTTTAAAGTTGAATGGAAGGATTGCAAAGATCCATGACATTCGGTATGAAAATGACTTCACGAAGATTTTTCTTTTTACTATAATGTGGAACACACTTTAATGAATCTCAACAATTCAGATTATTTTGTAGGTATTTTTTTGAGTTTTGTTTCTGGGTTCATAGTATTACTGTTTTACTTTTTAGCATTACACTTTTATACAAACTATTGTTTGGCACATGCTTTGCATGTACTAAATTAATTGTTATTGATATAGAAATATAGTTATTAATATGTAGTTAATTTTAATTAATTTTAAATTTTGATAGTAAATATTATAAAAAAAACTATCATATTATAAAAGTTAAAATTAAAAATATTTGTAATCATTATGCACAATACTTTCACCACTAGAATTATATGTGCTTTAATGATCATTACAATTAATTTTTTTATATATATTGTATTGGTAACATACGCATATTAAACATATGCAATAATAATATATGAATTAGAATAATTATACATAAGTTAATAAATAAGTTTTGCTAAAGATATTATAGAAATTGAAGCAAAATGACAAAATTATAAAATTTTCTATTAATTAAGGGTAAATTTGTAATTTTATGTCAAGAACCAAAGAATGAGAAACCCTGGCTTTTCTGGCTTTTTATATGGTTAATAAGATTTGGACAGTAAATATTATGATGTAAAGTATCATATTACGAAAGTTAAAATTAAAAATATTTGTAATCATTATACACAATTATTTGTTAATAATATTTTCATCACATATGTGATCTAATAATTATTACAATTAAACTTTATATATATTGTATTGATAACATATGCCTATTAAACATGTGCAATAATAACATATGAATTGAAATAGTTATACATGAGTTAATAAATAAAATTTGCTAAATATATTATCACGATTGAAACAAAATGACAAAATTATAAAATTTTCTATTAATTAAGAGATATTTGTAATCATTATATACAATTAATTGTTAATAATGTTTTCATCACTAGAATTACATGTGATCTAATAATTATTGCAATTAATCTTTTATATATATTGTATTGGTAACATACGTATGTTAAACATATGTAATAATAATATATGAATTGAAATAATTATATATGAGTTAATAAATAAATTTGCTAAAGATATTATCATGATTGAAAAAAATGACAAAATTATAAATTTTTCTATTAATTAAGGGTAAATTTGTCATGCTTTTTATATAGTTAAAATTTTGACAATAAATATTATGATGTAAAGTATCATATTACAAAAAATAAAATTAAAAATATTTATAATCATTATACACAATTAATTATTAATAGGAATTTTATCACCAAAATTACATGTGATTTAATGATCTTTATAATTAATCTCTTATATATATTGTATTTATAGCATAGGCATATTGTACCTATATAATAACAACATATGCATTAAAATAATTATATATGAATTAATAAATAAAATTTATTAAAGATATTATCCGAATTGAAACAAAAGAGCAAAATAATAAAATTTTCTATTAATTACGGATAGATTTATAATTTTGTTAAATAAGAGGAGAAATATGGCGCTTCCGACTTTTTATATAGTTAGGATGATGAATCAACTCACAAGCCAAAAATCATTTCAAATCCCCAAGCCATCAATGCTTTGATTGGCAAAACATGGAAATATAATTTTTGTTGATGGGTAATTTAAAAATTATACGATAATAATTTTTATAATAAATAATAATTATTTATTTATAATTAGTGTAATATAAATTAATAAATTAAACATTATAATTAATAAGTAGAATATCTTTTAAATATAATCATATTGTTGTTTTGATAAAAAAAAAAATACATAAACTTTTACGATTGTATTCAGTGAAATTTTATATTTTAGATTTTACATCAAATAAAATTTATATTAAATATAAAATTATGTAAAAATAAATTTAAAAATTATAACTTTTTTTACTTAAAAATATTTTAGCTTCAAGCAATTTTAAGTCAAACTTTTTGATTATTGTCTTTTGATTTAAAGTCACCAATTTGGGTCAACAAATAAATTTTTGCTTGTTTAGCTTAAATTGACTTTAACTAAAAATTCACTTAGCCAAGTTGCCAAATAAGGTATAAATTTATAGTTTGTGAAACTTTTTGTTGTGATATTTTAGGATCGAAGACTATATCATATGTATTTAAAATATAGATATTGAGAGAAGTAATCTGGTGCAATGTGTTTGAGATAATTAATAGTATTTTTATATTATTATGAAATTAACTATATTTTTTAATGAGATTAATTATATCTCAATTAAAAAAATATTATAATATGAATAATAATTTGTTTGATAGAGTCAATTAACCCCTCATTCACTAAAGTAAACTCGCCCTTGGGAGCAAGATCGACAACTTAGGTTAAAAGTTAATTTTTTAATTTTTTATATTTTTAGTTAAAAAGGTTAAATTAGGTTTAAAGTATGTTGTTTAGTAATTTAACTTTTAAACTAATTTTTTTTAAGTTAGTTGTTTTGATAAAAAGCTAACTTTTTAAATTTTTGATCAAAATTGTTAATTTTTTCTTTCTATATATTTGATATAATAATTATATGTAGTTGATAGTAGTAGTAGTAAATAAGTTATAAAAATGAGTATTATTATATTTTAAAAGTAGTTTGAGTTTGAATAAAATATTTTGAGAATTTATATTTTAATTTAATTTTTTAATTTTTTACCAAATAGGTAATCTTGACTTTTTAACATTTTTAACTTAAAAAATTAAAAAGTCAAAATCGTCAATTATGGCCTAAATAACCCTATTATGATCACGATTGGTTTTCGGCTTAAAATTAATTTATTATTTTTTAGCTTAAACTTCTAATAAAAAATAAAAAATAATCGTTTGGAAATGCAGGTTTATTATCCTTTTATTTAAATACCTTCTTGTCCTTTTTCGTTTCGTAACATGATTTCAAATTATACTTTTTTTTTTTCTTTTAATTGAAGATTCTAAGCAAGTTAATTAAAAGATCTCAGTTAAAAAGTAATTTTAAGTCACCATAACGAGTGAAAAAATTATAATTGGATTTTTTTACTTTAAATTAAAAGACAATTAATATGTCAATTTTAAGTCTGTTGTCAAACTAAACATTAATACTTTTTCTTATTATTGACTAAACAATTTGTACACACTATTAAAAGATATTATAATTTTTTTTAAATGCCTTAATTTTTTAAAATTACTTTAAATTATGACATATCATTTCATTATTTATTTGGCTTAAAAAAATTTATTTTTTAAATCGCTTTAAAGTTACACCAAAAGAACTCATTACATGTTTAATTTAAATTAAAAATAATTTTAAATCGGGTTACGAAACGAGTCATGCATGGGAGTGTTTGAGGATACTTGTGCTAGTAGCTTATAAATTATAGCCTGTAGTAGAAATTGTAATTATTTTATAATGATTATAACTTGTAACTAAAATAAAAAAAATATTTAAAAATTATAACAGAAATTGTGAATGTTTAGAAAATATTATAATTTATAGTTAAAATCAGTAATAAAAAATTAAAAATTAATAGTAAAAACTTAGCCAAACACTCTCCATATGTCACGAAGCCCTGAATGGTGACTTTGGCTTATTGGTTTATTTGACATTATAGATTTTTCTTCTTTAGTGAATTTTTTTTATCATTTAGTCAAGTTTTTATATTTTTTAGAATTCTCTCATTGAGACTAGTTGAAAAAATAAATTTTTTTGATCAAAATAAAAAAAATAAAAAAAACAAAAATAATCAAAAATAAATTAAATTCTATGTTGCTAAAGTTAAAATAAGTAAAAATAAATAAACTAATTAGTACATAAGCAATATTTGCCCAAACAAGGCATCAAAAGAGTTGCATTTGGATTTTCTCCCAACGAGACTGGAATTAGGGTATTCAACTTTTGAATGAACAGCCACTTGATTGACATATTCTGGTGGATGATAAGGATATCCACGTTCAATAGTCAAACCACTGGATTGTATTATTTAATCAAAAAAAAAATTTCAATATTTTTGTAAGGTGTTTGGTTCAACTTGTGCTCACTTTAATTAATCTTTAGGAGTTAAATTTTACTGTTCATTAACAAAATACTTAATTAAAATCGAGACAAAATCTCATATGAACTAAATCTAAAAAATTAATAGTACTTAAAAAAATTTTAACTTATACTTAAGTGGAATAAACCTCCAAATTTTAAATTTTGTCCACCAAGCCAACCTCTTGAATTATTATTTTATGAATTATAGTATGAATATGAAAGTTTTCTTTGATTTTCAGATTAGATTGGATAAATAATAGAATTAAATTGTATTAATTATACAATAGGACTAGATTGTCTTATAAGATTAAATTATATTAATCATACGGTGAAATTGAATTGCATTATTTATAATTGAATCATAAAATGTAATTACTTTCACTATTATAATAAAAACAATAAATTATAATAAACACGTTAAATTAAAATTTTATAGAGAAAGGAGAAATATTTGAAACTGTTGCAAATTTCCAAACTAAAGACAAATAAGTTGCGAAAAAGAGAAATAGTAAAATAGTATGATTTTTAAATTATTTTATTAAAATCTTAAATTAAAATAATTATATAAAAAAAGGTATTTTTGGTACATAAAAAAAAATCACTTGGCTTCACTCTTAGGAAATAAACTAGTGTGTGCTCTTTGTTAATAGAATAGTATAAACGAAGTAAGAAATAATTTGAAAATTTTAATTCCCTCACTACCATAATTCCTCTGGCATTAATTATTCTTATTTAATAATATATAGTATGTATTATATTATAGCAAATAATTATTAAGTCAATGAGTTTAAAAGTCTCAATTTACAAAATTTTGTAAATATGACAATAAAACATGCCACCATACGATTGGTCTAAATGAATTATACTCAGATTTATGTAAAAATATTTAATTCTCTTGAGAATCAAGGTATTATTAAAAATCTTCCAAATTAGAAATAACTCACATATGTACCAATATTTGCCTTAAAAGAAGGAAATATATTCAGAAACATCCCATTAATTTGCTATAAAAATGCCAGAACTAAAAAAAATCCTTAACAAAATTACGAATATAAAGACGCAGTCACAACTAGAGGTGCACATGAATCGCTTTTATTCGATTACATACTAATTTTATAATCAAACTAATTTTTATCGATTTTAATCTTTAGGACCTAGAATCAACACAATAATGTTATAAAACCAAACTAAACCAAACTAATAAAAATTAGGTTGATACGATTTGGAATCACGGTTGTATGAATTTTAAATATTATTTTGCACGCGTGAGAAAAATTAGTATGTATAAGTTTTAAAATTTTAAAATGAATAACAAATAAAAACTAACATTCATACAATATGATAAAAGCATGAAATAAAAATTTAAATAATTATTTTACAATCTATTTAGTGAAAGAAATGACAAATATCAAACAAAAAAAGTCATAGAAATAAATGACATATAACAAATAAATAACAATTAATAATAATTATCTAATATAATGATT
>JAOTRH010128788.1:0-14388 GCA_034768845.1 Heliamphora exappendiculata | reverse complement strand
TTTTCATGATTTATCATAATTTTGATAGTAATTAATTAAATAAGTGTAGACTTTTAAGCTAAATTAAGCTAGTTTGACTAGAATTGAAATTTCGATTTATTTATTTTTGTAGATATTTTAAATAATTATTTGTTTACTTTTGTTGACCTATATTATTATGTTGGTATATATATTACTTCTATAAAAAGTATTGGGCCAAAATAATGTTTAATTTATACATATTTTTTCTCATTTTTAAGCTTAAAAAGGCAAAAAATAGCTTTTTGGACATATTCTCCTAGGTAGCCGGCCATGCAAGGGTAAATTGGTCATTTTTGTTGTTATTTTGTATTTTATTAATTAATTATATGTAAATATTTGATTTTGGACATCCATGTATTAAACTTTAGATTTTTAGGACTTTTTGCTGTATTGGGGGCAAAATGATAATTTTACCCAATTTATGAGAATTTTTCATTTTTCATTTTATATTTTATGTTATTTACTTAATTTAAGCTGTTCTGGGACTTTTTTGAGTATTAGGGCTTTACCTCTAAATATTCAGTCTCTTTTAGGATTTCTGAGTCAAATTAGGGTTTTGGGTTGATTAGAGTTTCTCTCATTCATGCAGCGATCTATGCTCTCATTGTCTATCTGTCACTAATACTAGGGTTTGAGCCAAGTTGTTACAATCTAGGTGGTTACTACGAGAGTCCGGACCGGGGTGTTACAATCTATCCCCCTTAAATAAATTTCGTCCTCAAAATTTCATGCGGAAGGTTGTGGATGGTTACTTGTTTCTCTTTTCTTTGAAGTTGTGCCCTCATTTACTGAGTCGATCTTTATTGAGGATATGGATGAGATTAGGCTATTTCGATGATCACTTTGAGCTATTTTTGTTTTGTCTAGCTAACTTTTTAGAATGATAAGTACACGATTCTCAAAGGTCACATTGCTTATCCATGGCGCTGGAGTTGTCTGACTAGAGCTAGCCTAAAAGCCTTTGTCCTTCAAGCGTATCCTTTCTCGGGACAATGCAACAAGTCCAACTAACGTATATCTTAGAGTTTGCCGATTCGGGCAGTGGCGCCTCTAGTGGATCATAAAAGAAAGCAATGGTTCGCTCCTCGTTCTCGTCGTCGTCTTCAAGTTCCTTCTCATCGTCTACTCCGAAGTCTACCTCATCCCCTACTACGTCAGGTTCTTCGTTTGCTCCTACTTCCTCGACCTTTCCTTCTCCCTAAGCTGGCCACTCATTTGAAAACATCTATGTTAACGAAAACGCGTCTACTAGGTCTTGCTCTTTAGTTGGTTCTTCCTCGAGGTATGAGTCCTTTGGTTCCGATGCTGCCCATGGTTCCCTGACTAGTTCTGTGTCGGACGCTATCCTAAAGAAAGAAAGTTAGAGAAAATCCTAAGGTAAAGATTTAAGTTGTTAAAATTATACATGATAACTTAATAGTACAGACGCTCTACAGAGTTTTCTATGCTACAGAACTCGCGATCTCCAATTTTCTATGGCCTAAAGGTTTACTAAACCTATGCTCTGATACTAACTGTAACACCTCGTTCCCCGGGCATGTTGGGACATATGTAACTATAAATAAGGTATATATTCTAGCCGAACATTCATAATTACATATGATAATTAATACATCATTAACGGTTCAGAATTTGTTCAAAATACTTAATAATTACAGTTATCTAGAAAAAATTAACAAAAGTTACAATACGTCCGTGGAAAACTGAACGAAAGATCAAAAAGAGAATATTCTACGTCTTCAAGTGGCACCGTTGGGGTCGGCTCGCTCCTGCCATTCTCCCTCCTTGAAGTCTTTTTCTCCTACGAACACACATTCCTCAAATTGTTCATCTCCTTTACCTGTGGCACGAATGCCATGAGCCGGAGCCTAGAAGAAGACTCCCTAAACCGTTTAACAAACTCACAACAAGATATCCTATAATACATATTGTATAATATCTAATACAAATTTAAGGGGCATAGATATAGACAATTTATCATTTTCAACAGGACAAGCTCATATAAGAATAGTGGTGCGAGTGCGTGATGCAGATGAATGCAATGCAAATGCCCAACCCAAATTACTTCCAAAACAGTATCATGAATTCCACGCTGGGAATTACAGAGTAAACTTGATGGTACATTGAATACTTAACCTATCATACCCTCATTGCGAAAGGTAAATGTTTACCTTAGCTACATGCCTCAACCGTTTTACTCAATGACAACGGTGTGGGGGCGGGCCACCCAGTTTATCAGCCACCCTTATGCGGGCCAACGGTCCCACATTAAGTACTAAGATACTCGTTAAGCGTCAACCCAAAGTCTCAATAAAGCTAGTGACGAACTCATGGTGCCTAAATTCCTCTTTTATAATTGAAAACCTCCAATTCAATATCAATATGGCAACCATGGACGTCCTTGATCCACAACTACTGAATAAATGATTTCCATGTTACTCAACCCAATAGAAGGATACGAAAAGGACTCCGATAACCCAAGATGACATGTACAAATGTTCATGATATGCAATATGCTTCTCGTGTGCAATTAATCATAACATGACATATGAATATGATATGGCATATGGTACAACTTGCTAAAGTATCAAGTACAAGCATGCGAAGCATAATCACAATTTATGTAACATAGAATCGAACCATCGGCATGAGTTTATTTCATCAAAAGTATCAATTTCGTACATTATTTACTTAAAAAGTTCATATAAGGTTCACACACTCAAGTTCCATATGTAACGCGTTATTCAAACACTTAGCCAATTTTAAGTAAAAGTTCAATTGCTAGTTTTAAAGTTGCGACAGTGTTTTGAAGTACTTAAACCTAGATTTAATTTCTGGTATTTTAACACCACTTAGATAAAAATATTCCCTACAACCTTCAAGTTTATCACTAAGGTTAGATCCAAGGGCACGGGGGTCATTTTTTATTTAAGTAAAAATCGTTCAGCATTTTATAGAGAAAAACACAGAAATTGGGCCTCAGTTGGGTACTATTTTGGGACATCAATTCAAGGGCTCTAGTTCTGATGTTTGGTGAAGTTTTAGTTTAAGATGTTCTCTACAAGTTTCATGTTTTGTGCTAAGACAAGTTGTTTGGAAAAAGTTTGAGAATTTGGTCAATTTATAAAAAGGGTTCAGTCATCCCTAAAAGGGTCTGCAGAGTGGATTTTCAACAGAGAATGCTCAAAACCTTCGGGATATCATCTGAGGGTATTTTGGGCTGATATTTTCTCAGTATTTAGTTTAATATGTTAGCTACAATGTTCATGTTTACCACTTTTGGATGTGGCTTCTAAAAAGTTAGGTTTTGGGTCTCACAAAAATGTGTGACAGAGACGTCTGTCAGTCATTGAACCTCAACAGTGACTTTGGGAAGTATTGTGACCTATCCAGACTTCATATTTTTGGCTCATTGTTGGTGGATAGAAAGATAAATATGTCATCTACAAGTTTTATGTTTTGACCTAAGCTCGGTTCTTACTCTAACTTAGGGTTTTTAGATATGCAACTTAGAGTGGTCAAAGTTTGACTTTCTTTGGAAAAAATGAGATACCTGGAGTTCTACATAACGAAATCACTTCAAACCAATTTTGTATGAAATATAACACAAAAATATAGGATTGGACATAAAAATAACTTTAAGATCATTTTCCTATAATTAGTTATGATGTTTTAAAGTTGGCGGCAGAAAGTAGGTAAGCCCAGAATATTAGGTTACCTAGGGTTTTTGTTGCTTAGCTTGTGTGGTGTGCATTCTTGATGTGTTTTCTTTGCTTGTATGTCTTAAACTCATATAAAAAAAAATACTAGAACATGTTTAAGCCATAAAACTAAAAAATACACACATGCTAGCACATACAAAGCACAATCTTACCATAGCAATCCACTATTTGCATCTATAACTCCTTTTTTGAGTTATTCTTCATTTCTTTTTCTTAGGGTTTGTTATAGAGATGGATTGAGGAGTATCTTGAGGGAAAATATCAGAAGGTTTAAGAGAGTTTACTTACCTCTTTTGATGCTTAGAATGTTGAGGAAGAAGTGGACTTAGCTTCAATGCTTCTCCATGGATTTTTCCTCCTTCTTCTCTCATATTTCTTTCTTTTTCTCTCCTTCTTCTTTGTAGACGCTGATAATTTTTTGTGGGTAACTCTCTCTCTCACCTCTTAGCCGAATGCCTGAAGAGAATAGGGGGGTCTTGTGTCTTGTTTTTATTGAAAATTTTAAAATGGAGCATAATTATTACATGAAATTAAAATTTGAAAATTTTAAACTCTTATTGGTTGCATGGGAGGCGGGAGTGGCTTGAGGCTTACAAAATCAGACCTTGGGAAGGTGTAATTTCGGCCATGGCAGTGTTTGGAAGACTAAAAAGGTGATTTGGTAATTAATTGGGATTTTAAATTATATTTTGGTACCATTTTATGAAAGAAAGTGCATAAAATATTAATTTTATGTACCTTTTTGGTGTCTAAACCTAGTAAGACTTATTATATTAATGTATATATAATTAACTTAGTCTTTTCATGATTTATCATAATTTTGATAGTAATTAATTAAATAAGTGTAGACTTTTAAGCTAAATTAAGTTAGTTTGACTAGAATTGACTTTTTGACTTATTTATTGTGTAGAGATTTTAAATAATTATTTATTTACTTTTGTTGACCTATATTATTATATTAGTATATATATTACTTCCATAAAAAGTATTGGGTCAAAATAATATTTAATTTATACATTATTTTTTTATTTTTAAGCTTAAAAATGTAAAAATTAGCTTTTAGGCACATTCTCCTAGGTGGCCGACCATGCACGGGCAATTTGGTTATTTTTGTAATTATTTTGTATTTTATTAATTAATTGTATGTAAATATCTAATTTTGGGTATCCATGTGTCAAATTTTGAATTTTTAGGGTTTTTTGCTGTACTATGGGCAAAATGGTCATTTTACCATATTTACGAGAATTTTTGATTTTTAATTTTACATTTTATGTTATTTACTTAATTTAAGCTGTTCTGGAACTTTTCTTAGTATTATGACTTTGCCTCTTAATATTCGGTCTCTTTTAGGGTGTCCGGGTCAAATTAGGGTTTTGGGTTGATTAGGCTTTTTCTCGTTCATGCAGCGACCTAAGCTCTCATTGTCTATCCGTCGCTAATACTAGAATTTGAGCCAAGTTGTTACAATCTAGGTGGTTACTACTGAGGTATGGACCGGGGTGTTACATCATTTGTCCAACACACCGGTGACCTACACAATCTACCATACAAAGCCTCATAAGGTGCCATCCCATTACTGGACTGATAATTGTTGTTGTATGCAAAATCTGACAACAATAGGTGATCTTCCCAAGAACCCTAAAAATGAAGCACACAAGCTCTCAACATATCCTCCAAGACTGTATGGTATGCTCGGACTGACCGTCCGTCTGCGGATGAAAAGTAGTGTTGAACGTCAAGCTCGTCCCCAAAGCCATATGAAGACTGCTAAACGCGCAATGTAAAGCACGTGTCTCAGTCAGAAACAATGGATACATGTACTCCATGTAACCGAACTATCTCACTAACATACAATCTACCCACTTTGTCCACAAAATCCTTCATGCGAATGGGAAGAAAATGTGCGGATTTCGTCAGTCTATCAACCACAACCCAAACAGTGTCGTGTCCCTTAGGCGATCTTAAAAGTCTCGATATGAAGCCCACATGATATTCTCCCACTTCCATTCTGATATTGGCAACGGTTGTAATAACCCTACCGGTCTCTGATGTTCCACCTTTACCTGCTGACAAGGCACTGAGAAACAAACTAAATCACATCCCTCTTCATTTCCTTCCACCAGAACTGATGGCGCAGATCATGATACATCTTAGTGCCTCCTGGATGCACTAGAAGATGAGAATGATGAAAATTATATAGCACATTGGCACGACACGACTCTGGTACAAATAATCTCCTTGCCAATCTCAAACTCTTATCCGGGCACCCAACCCATCCCGTGGTGTTCTTTCCATTACCAATACGATCTTGCAACATCTAAGCCTCCTGATCTGTCTGCTGAACCTTTATCACACGAGCAACCAACATAGGTCATGAAATCACAGAAAATAAGGCCGCACCATTTGCTGTCTCCCCGAAACAGAGATCAAACTCACCAACCTCTCCAAGCATGTCCCATTCTCATATAGCCATGGAAGCTAACGAATCACGAGATCTCTTACTAAGAGCGTCAGCCACGACATTGGCCTTCTCCGGATGGTACTGTAGTTTAAAGTTATAATCTTCCAAAAACTCCATCTACCGTCGTTGGCGTAGATTCAGATCCTTATGTGAAAATAATATTTCAAACTCTTGTGATTGGAGAAAACCTCAAAATGCTCACCGCAAAGTTAGTGCTGCCATGCCTTCAAGGCATATACCATTGCTGCCAACTCCAAATCATGTGTCGGATAGTTCTTCTCATGAGTCTTCAACTGTCGAGATTTGTAAGTCACAACTTTACCTTCCTACATCAGAACAAAACCTAAACTGTCATGCGACGCATCACAATACACTGTGTAACCCAAACCTCGTTCTGGAATAACCAACACTGGTGCACCAGTCAACCTCTTCTTCAATTCTTGGAATGCCAACTCACAGGGCTCATTCCAAACAAACATGACTCCCTTCTGCGTAAGACGTGTCATCGGCGCGGCAAGTCTAGAAAAGTCTTTCACGAATTGTCAGTAGTAGCCTGCCAGACCCAAAAAACTACATATCTCAAATACATTTTTCGGTCGTTTCCAATCCATCACTGCATCAGTCTTTGAATAATCCACTGATACCCCATCTTTCAATACCATAGGTCCAAGAAATCTTAACTCAGATATCCAAAACTCACATTTCTCAAACTTCGCATACAGACGATGCTCTCTCAAAATCTGTAGAACAATACGCATATGTTCTTCGTGCATCTCCCTTGTTGGTGAATAGATAAGAATATCATCCATGAACACACCCACAAAACAGTTTAGATACGGATAAAAGATATGATTCACCAGACCCATAAAAGTCGTAGGAGCGTTTGTCAAACCGGATGGCATAACCAAAAATTCATAGTGACCATAACGAGTCCGAAAGGTGGTCTTCACTATGTCCTCATCTTTAATCCTCAACTAATGGTACCCTGACCTCAAGTCAATCTTCGAAAAGAAACTCCAATCCTTTAGCTGATCAAACAAATTATCAATTCTCGGCATAGGATACTTGTTCTTCACCGTTACTTGATTCAACTTCCGGTAGTCAATACACAACCTCAAGGACCCATCCTTCTTTTTAGCAAAAAGAGCTGGAGCTCTCCACGGCGACGTACTCGCACGTACAAACCCTTTATCAAGCAACTCCTAAAGTTATACCTTGAGTTCTCACAACTCAGCCGGTACAAAATGGTAAGATGGCATAGAAATAGGAGCAGCTCCCGGAACAAGATCGATAAAAAACTCTACCTCACGACTCGATGGTAACTCGAACAAATAGTCAGAAAAGACATATGGATAGTCACAAACCATAGGGAAAACTCCCCTCGAACCCCAACCGCTTCATCCAACATAAGAGCATAAAAGAGGGAACCCAGGTTTCTCCGATTTCGTACAACACTGGGCATAGACACCAAACTCTCGTCCCGATCACCCACGAAACAAAAGCAATCACCCTCTAGCGTACAAATTGATACCCTTCGTCAATCGCAATCAATAAAGGCACGATAAGTAGTCAACCAGTCCATCCTTAGGATGACATCTAACGTGGTCATGTCTAGAATGATGAAATCAAACTCTAAATAGTGACCGGTGACCTCCAACTCGCAGGATCTAAAAACTCGACCCAACACCACATTCCCATTGACCAAGGTCTTTATACTCAACGTACCAACCACAAGTCTATTTCCAACCCCAATGTAGATGCAAAAGCAGAGGAAATAAAAAAATGCGATGCTTTTGTGTCGATAAGAACACTGGCCCATGATCTATATACTAAGAGAGTACCTTTGATCACTGAGGTAGTAACTGCAGCATTGGGTACGACCGGTGCTTTGGAAGAAATGGAACCAGTAAAGGCGTATACTCTACCCTACGGTGCTCTCATCTGTCCATCGTAACCTTGGACTGTCGACTACCACACTGACTGTACTGTGGTACTCCCGTTTGCAATCCTAGATATATGAGCCATAGGCTACTGATAGGTCTGTCGTCCCTGTGTGGGTGGAACAACTGGTGCTCCTATCGTACTCTATACACTCCCTCCTCGAGGACAGTTCCTACGAATATGCCTCGACTGGCTGCACCCAAAACAGACCGGTGGCTCTCTTCCCTGCAACTGAACAAGCGCTAAACTCTGAAACTACCCCCTTTGCGGGCACTCTGCCGCACGATGCCCTAGCTGTCTGCACCAATAACAAATGAGCTCTCTCTGCTCTGGCCTTCCCGTTGAGGCCACTAAAGGTGCAAGTGTAGAAAACTGCTACTGATACGATCCCATAAGATGAGAACTCGGGCCAGACGACCTTTGATGCTTGTTTTGACACCCCTAAAACTGTGCACCTCCCTCATCCTACTGACTCCTACTCTCTTTAACCCCGTGTCTCTCATTTAGAGTATCTTCCACAGTAATGGCTGTTTCCACCAACTCTGTAAAGACGCACATCCTGAATGTCGCCACTCGATCTCGGATCGCGGGCCTCAAACCCCTTTCGAACCTCTTAATACACAACTCATTTGTAGCCACATTCTTATGTGCAAATCGAGATAAGTTGGTAAACTTAGCCTCATACTGAACCACCATCATCTCCTCTTGGGTAAGGGCAAAGAGCTCCTTCCGATAACGATCCCTCGAGGACTCAGGAAAGTACTTCTCCAGAAATACCTTGGTAAAAGCATCACAAGTGCCTCTCGCTGTAGTTTTGGCAAACTTCCACCACTCGTGGGCACCGCCCTCAGCTGGAATGTAGCGAACGCAACTCTCAGATTATCCTCCACTATCTGAAGCGTATCCATAATCTTAATCACTAGCTCCAGCCATTAAGTGGCTACCATGGGATTGGGATTCTCGATAAAGGTAGGAGGGTTAAGATGTTGAAACTCGCGCATCGCGACTGTCGCCCTCGGTTTGGGTATGCTCTCCCTCCCCTTAGCAGCCTCGACAGCTGTCAAATGGAGCCTACCATATCACGCAGCAGGTCTACCCCGTCTACAGGTCCTTGGGGAGCATTAGCATCCCTAACATCTGGGACCAGTACATCTCTTCGGCCTAAACCACGGCCAGGGCCTCGACCACAGCCTCGTCCTCCCCACGTTGGCATAACTTCTACACAAAAGCAACATAACAACAAAAGCTTTCATTCAACATGTTATTACTAACGTAATAACATAACACATATAATCATGCTAACACATAGTCATTCAAGATCATGTAAACACATCTCACCTACCGAGGAGAACCAAAACGAGTGATGCGTCAATTTGGATAACCAACTTAGATTTCTTGTTAGAAAACACGTCACCCAGACGCATTTCTAACTTGGCTTTCAAGTTTGTTATTCCAAACGCTCTAAGGTAAGACTAATCAATTCTAAGGTCCAACCTCCATACTCACGTATACACAAGCTATTATGCCCAACAAGCTATAAAAACACTTAAATACATGTAATCAAGCACACACAATTATTCTCACAAGGTGATGTACCATCTTTCCACGGCTCTTAGGTATTTGAACCCATAGCTCTAATACTAAGTTGTCATGCCCTAAAATCCAAGGTCACATAAAAATCCCACCAAACCTCCATTTACAAAAAATAAGGTTTTATATATAAAACAATAAGCCTATATATATATATCATTTGGAATCAAAAGAGTACCTAAGCTTCTTCTCTCAAAAGAACATACATTCTACTCCACGCATGCATAATATATCGCCTCAAGGTTTACAGAACATGCCTCTAAGAACAGGTAGTACATGTAAAAGTACATGATTACATAATAAAAAGGAAAACTAAACGAAAGTCTTCTGCCACCACGGGCCCTTCTAAATCATCCATCATAATCATCAACACCTGAAAAATGTTTTACACAAATTCCACAATGTGACCCGAAACCCAATAGAAACAGACAATGATGTAGTAAAGCAGGATATGCAATCACATAGCATAAAATCGACTCAACCATACGAGCCTCCCAAAAAGGTTTTCCATTCGTAAAACCACACATTTCAAACAATGCAAATAACATTAAACAGTTAAAGAAAATTAGTAACAAAATGTTATTTTTCAATTGGTTCACACAGCCGACAATGATTCCTACGTACCGACTTTGTCACACCGAGGATAAAGGTAACAACTATAGACTCCTGCCCCTTACCCTAGACCAAAGCCAAACAGAGGCAACCACTTCATTTACGGGGATTAACCCGAAGGAGCGAAGCACCTACTTATGCAAAGTTTTTGAACTTTCACCGAGGAACAATGGCAGCCCAATACACATGCACTGTCACGGCACATCTATCGAATAATTAAAAATCAACATATAACTCGACTACGAAAATATTTAAACAATTATACATTCATCATGTATAAAAAGATCCAATGGCCATCTGCCACGTCATCCACTATCCATGGAGACCGAATAACATTTTAAACATGTTTCCACCGTTTTTACCAAAATATTTAAAATTCGAGACTCAACCCCGAGGGTTAGCTCGAAACCTCCAAAACATGATTTTCGAGACTTACACAAATCTTCTATTTTCAAAACTACCTTTTTGAAAACCACGGACACCTATGCATCTATAACATGTAATAAACCATAAGAAAACATAAAACATGCTTTTTGTCCAATAAATATGGTTTATACATAAAATACAACATTCAGTAGAAAAGTATATAATCGTACGCATCACTCTTTAAAGGCAAGATAGTCTAGGATCCTACCTTGGTCAGTTAAAAACTCGACGCTCAAAAAATAAACTTCGTTGAAATGAGAATCCGTCCGGATAAACACGAACCACTCGGCGTGGATAGCAAAGATCCGTTATTCGATCGTCGAAAACAAAGCCCGGGCCACCAAAAAGCTAGAGAGAAGGTGGAGGTTTTATGTGTAAAAGAGGAAACTTAGGCAAGAAGAAACCAAATTTTCAAAATATCTTCCAAAGGTCTAATATTTATAGGCCATGCCAAAATAGGAGTTCAGTCAACTGAACTTCCCCCTTCAGTCGACTGAAGAAGGCTACTAAAAAGTCAAAAAACTCCAGCAACTCAGTTCAATCGACTGACTTGCCTAACTCAGTCGACTGAACCAACCCACTGACCATTCACTCACAGTCGACTAGATTACGCAGAAAAGAAACCCTAATGCCAACGGGGGAAAAAGATTACAACCCTAAAACACACTAACCAAACTAGCCTTTTCAAAACCCACGGACATACACAAGTCTGACAACCTTGAAAAGAAATCGCAAAAACACATTTCGTCTAACCAAACGCAACCGAAAACGTTTAAGGATAAAAACAACTTATCGTGCATTTAACGATAAAAACACATAACATATGCTGTTCTAAGACGATGAAGCAAAAACTAATACATTGAATATACATGATAAAATCAAAAGAAATCAGGTCTCACAGAGTGACTCGAGTGGAAGGGTCCCGTGCCTCGACAAATCCTTTTTCTTAGCCACCAAATCACATGTCTCCTAATGTCCCATGCAGGATTGTACTGTCATTGTCTTTATTATCTCTGGGATAATCTTTTGATTCTCAAAGGAATCTATAATTAGATAGTATGTGCTATATTATGGCCATCTAGTCTGTGCGAAGCCACATAGTCTGTGATATGTTATCATTGTTAAGTAGTCAGAGCTACACAGCCTGTGTTGTCTTCACGTCTTGTGTCGTGGTAGTAATACAGTCTGTGCTGTCTTCATGATTTGTGCTGTGGAAGTATAGTTGAGTAGTCAGGGCTACTATCATAGTCTGTGCTATGCTTCACAGTCTGTGCTATGGTATATCTTCAGTCGTAGTCAAAGCTATGCTTCATAGTCTGTGCTATGGGATATTATGTTTTCTTTATATAGTTGCTCGTCTGTGCTATGGGATATCATGTTTTCTTTATATAGTTGCTCATGTTAGGGTTGGTATATTAAAAATCATATTTTTAGTATTTAATTTTATTTTTAATAAAACTAATTTTCTATTTTATGAGAATCTTTATGAGCAATGCATGTGTATCATTTCTTTAATGTTATGCATGGATGCCCGATATTATGTATAGTATTTAATCTGGTGTGTAGAGTACGGTTTGTACACAGAAGATCAGATCTTAGGTTCTTACAGAATATAAGTTTTATGTTCATTGTTTAGACGGAAATGGGCATACCATCGGTACAACTGTAGCATAGAGTATTAGTAAGCTTGTATTGGTTACGAGGAACAGATAATAGTATCGTCTATTGTTCCATCTCTCTGTGCTAGTACACTTTGTGTGTATTGAATGGGACATTTGGGGTAATTAATTTTGTAATGACTATATAAATTAATTCACACTCCATAGTTATTATGAATAGTGCTTATCCTTTTAATCCTGAAATAATTATTAATTTGTATATATTTAATATTCATTATTTTGATTCATTAGAAGGCGCGATATTATATGGGTCTATATTTTTGGTGAGTTGAATAGCGGTATTATTTATATGGCAAATATTAATTATTGACGAAATTCACGTCCCGAAAGATCGGGATTAACGACACCCTTTTAAGGATACTTATAAGTTTTAATCGGGCTAAAGCTTGCAGGTGGATTTAATTATCCGGTGGTCAAATAAGTTAAGCAGAAGGGCTAAAGAAATATTAAGATACCAATTAAATTAAATTGTCAATAATAAAATTTAATTAGAGGGCATCAAGAATCTAAACGTGGGGAGAAATGATAAGTATTTAATAACAGGAGCTCAATGTAAGAAGGTTTTGAGATTATGAGTCAGAGTGCAATTATAGTTCTTTAGTGGTGTGAATTGTAATTCAGTGTTTAATGAAAATTACAGAAATCGCTGCGTCTTTCCATAATTGCAGAAACCACTAGTAGGTATCTGTGTTCCACTAGAAATCGTACTCATAATTACTCAACAGGTCCCTGCTGTAACCTTATATATACGCGGGTAGGCTGAACCAGTTTGAAATTGATATATCATTATTTGTCTTTTAAGACTAAATATATCTGGGTTCTGCTAGTATGAGTTCTCGATAGTCTGTAACCCACACAACATTCGAGGATCGCGTAAGGGAATGCAGTAGAAGATCTGACCAGAGTTTCGACTCGGAATCAAATCGTAGTTGAAGAATAGATCGATAAACGGTATTCTTCTAAATTAACATTGGTTTTATGGATTTTATTTTGATCGTTCGGCATTAAAAGTTTTATTTGGAGCCCGTTTAGGCGTTTGGCAGTCAAGTTAATTTTTTTATTGAAAATCGTTTACAAAATCAACAATCTTGGTAGTTTTGCCAACAAATTGGTATAAGAGCCGTTTTGTTTTTTATTTATAGTTATCGGAGCCGGGTAGTTTTAGAATTGCTGCTAATTTTGTTTTGCAGGTGTTCTAAATCCTAATTTTTTGATCATCATTTATTTTCATGTTTGATTGAATGCGTGGATAATGATTTAATTTAATTATTTTTTAACCACGAAGATTGATCGTGGTAGATTGATTGATTATGAACTCTACGGAGGCATATGATCAATGTCAAAATAATTATTTTTTAATTTCTAATTTTTTTTATTTTATGAAATCAAAATAAATAAAAAGAAAAACGAAGAACACTGCAGCGGCGAACTGTTTTGGCAATTGGCTGTGAGTTCTCCAAACAGTTTTCCAAACGCTTCCCAACACAGCGCCGGATACTGTTTCTGTTTCAAAGAGAAAAGAAAAAGGAAAGCTGCGGCAATTTCGAAACTGTTGTAGCGGTTTGAAGCTTAAAAAAACGGCAACAGTGGCACCCCTAGTTTTCAATAACAGCAGCTTGAGCCGTTTTCATGGATTCCCACAACAGAACAGGCGCACTGTTTTCCGAAACAGTGGGGCAATTCCAGCCACAATCGCCGCGGGTTTCTGAAAAGCAATCAACGTGGCTTTTCTTCTATGATTCGGTACAGTGAAAACACTGTTTCATTTTTGAAGCTTGAATCGCAGCAGAGCAATTCCAAACAGCAGAGGGTTTCGGTGGTTTTGAAAATCAAAATCTTGCGGCGCAATTCCAATCTGTTTACCGGCACAATTTTGTGTGGAAGAGGTTTTTAATTCCAAACGGCAACAGTGCAATCCAAATCCAAAACAGCAGCA
>JAOTRH010128777.1:0-14390 GCA_034768845.1 Heliamphora exappendiculata | reverse complement strand
CTGTTAGGCAATCGGATTAAAATCAACTTAAAATTAGTTTTTTGTTTTTTATTTAAATATTCAAAAGTTAATAGCCTTCGATTTTTAATTTAAAAATTTTTAGTTTTTTTTTACTTTTTATATAAATTTTTTATATTTTTTAAAAATTCTATAATTTTTATTATATATATCTATTTTTTATAAAAATTATATTTTTAAAATTTATTCATCTAAATTTATCAAATAAAATCTATATGAAATATAAAATTATTTAAAAATAAGTTTTAAAAAATTATAATAACTTTAAATAAAAAATTTTATTTTTTAATTTAAAAATATTTTAAGCCTTTAATTTTAAAAAATATTTATATTCTAATTAATCTAATTTTTTATTTTTTAAATTTAAAATAATTTTAAATTTAAAAAACTTAAATTTAAAGTAAGTTGTCAAACTAACTCTAAGAGAGGAGCGATAGCGTAAATAAAGGACAAAATAAGATGGGGAAGGGGGAAAGGGAAAGGGTGGATTTTGTTGATGACCGGGATATGAAAGTTCAAAACGTTTTCAAAGTGATTGACTGGACAATTTTGACCTCGGATTTTATTTTAAATACAATGTTGACCCTCATTGTTGGATTTGAATATGCTTTTGTTTTTTATTCTTTAAAATTTACTTTTTAAATAACATGATACAAATATATAACGTAAATTACATTATACAAATTTACTTTTTAAAATGATACTGTTCTTTTTTTTATTTTATTTTTATATTTCATATATCTCTTTATTAAATAATTGTTAAAAAATTTGATAAAAAATGCTAATATCAATAACTATTTTATATTATTTTCAATTTTATTTTTATTTGTATTATTAATTTTCTATTATTTTATGTTACGAATTTTGATATCGGTTTTATTCGCTTTTTTAGTTTGCAAATTTGTGATAAATTATTATTTAAATTATTTATATTTTATTCATTAATATTTTGACTCTTATTTTTTTAGAGTTGTAATTTAATATTGCAGCGTAGCGAAAAAGGAGCAGAAAATATCGAAAAGCTGCAAGCAATGTCGGACCGATCAAGCGGTCCATCGAGCAGTCAAAAATGACTCTCGGTATTTCAAACTCTGCAATAAAATGCTGCAACACAGAGTTCACCGCTCGAGCGATCAACAGCGGGGACAGTTTTTAATTGCTGTCAACGGACTAGGGTTTTAGCAGGTTGCTAGGTTATTGTTTTGAGTGTCTCTTTTGATATTAAAAAAGCTTAGCCGCCACAAAGAGCCACTGAAGTTATTCAGCATACTCGCAAACTAGTCTACATATTCACAAGTTAGTCTATATCTTGATGATCATTTAGTTTTCGCTCAGTCCAGTCAATCATCAAGAATTCAAGCCATCAACGATCTGTTCGTGTTCGTA
The DNA here is from genome assembly GCA_034768845.1 of Heliamphora exappendiculata. Classification (NCBI taxonomy): domain Eukaryota; kingdom Viridiplantae; phylum Streptophyta; class Magnoliopsida; order Ericales; family Sarraceniaceae; genus Heliamphora; species Heliamphora exappendiculata. The sequence continues at coordinate 12,986 of JAOTRH010128777.1, read as the reverse complement.
GAGTGGTTTGAGAGAATTCTTAAATGTTTGAAATCGGGTGAAGAAGTCCATCAGCATCTGAAATGTTGAAAAAAATGATTTAATCTTTTTCTAATGTGAATGAAAATTAATTGAAGATGATAATTAATTAATTACCATTCTAAATGTGTGTCCTTTGGTGGCACCTATTCGGTATGAATAGGCGTGCCTCTTCGTTTCGTGATTATTCTGAATAGTCACAAGTACGTCTATATATATGACATTCCTCTTTTGGTTTAAAGGAGATAGAGTTTACTTAGTTCATTACATATACTTTGTGTCGGAGTCCGTTAAAAGGAGTACAAAACATGGTTTGGTTCGACAGGCCCACCGATTGCAATGTTTCTTCTGTGTAATTTTGATCATTATATCCTGGGAGATAGACGTCCGTGAAACAGTAAGTACCGTAGCGGGGACAAATCTGTCTTAAGATTGGAAAAATTAGTATACTTTTTGTGCATTAACGGTAAATAAAATTAAGTCATAAAATTAGATTTGCAGACCGTATGAATATGATGATGCAAGTAGATCAAGGCTAGCGTTTGACACAATGTCCTTAAGACAGATTTGTCCCCGCTACGGTGCTTACAGTTTCACGAACGTCTATCTCCCATGATACAATGATCTGAATCTCACAGAAGAAGCACTGCAATCGGTGGACCTGTCGAACCGAACCATATTTTGTACTCCATTTAACGGACTCCGACACAAAGTATGTAATGAACTATGTAAACTCTATCTCCTTTAAAACAAAAGAGGAACGTTATATATATAGACGTACTCGTGACTATTCAGAATAATCACGAAACGAAGAGGCACGTCTATTCATACCGAATAGGTGCCACTAAATGACACACTTCTAGAATGGTAATTAATTAATTACTATCTTCAATTAATTTCCATTCACATTAAAAAATGATTAAATTATTTTTTCCAACAATCCCCCACATGAATGAAAATTAATTGGATCAACTAAGCAAATGACGATGCAAGATTATGCAGGCACAAATAGAGTACATGCGAGAATTTTCTGTATAAGGATAGGTGATTTTTGGCCTTGAACCTTTCCTTGTGATAAACTATCAGACTTACTAGCTAATCAGTGGACATGATGCCTTGAACTATTTAGCCGTTTGTGTAAGTCAAGACAATAGAATGTCACACAGAATCTTTCCAATACAGTTTTAGTTCTCACAGTTGTGCCCATTTTCACCCTGGGCAGTTTTTGGTTTCATGAGTACTTTAGAGAATGCAGCCTTATCATTTTCATAGAAGTGGCCTCTTCTCACCCATATAGGTAAATTCTCATTAATAGTAATCTTGCCATACTCTACTTGAATTTTTCAAAATATGAGAATTATTAAAAGTATAGCTTATTCTAAATAACGCTGCAGGTATCACTGTATTGCCATAGGAATGGGTAGGAGATATAATCTCCACATTGATTCTACTGAGTCACATACAATTCAATTATTCCTTTGAACCTAGATCATGGGATCTCCAGTCAGCTAGGTTGGGTTGCCATTGAAGTGACTCTTAATTTATAGGCTTTAATCCCATTCTCCTCGATGATCTATTAACTATCTCTCTATACAACTTTTAGGTTAGTGGATCCGCGATATTATTCTTTGACTTTATATAGTCTATTGTGATAACTCTATTAGAGAGTAGTTGTTTTATGGTATTGTATCTTTGACGAATATGTCGAGACTTACCACTATACATATTACTCTGTGCCATTCCAATTGCCGATTGACAGTCGCAATAAATACAAATTGCAGGCATAGGTTTTGTCCAGATTAGAATGTCTTATAGGAATTAACAAAGCCACTATGCTTCTTTCTTGCTTTATCTAAAGCAATAAACTCAGCTTCCATTATGGACCTGACGATACACGTTTGCTTGAAAGATTTTAAAGTCACTGCTGCACTAGCTAAAATAAAGACATATTCACTCATGGATTTTGAGTCTTTGGTATCATCTATCCAACTCACGTCACAGAACCCTTCTACTATGCCCGGATATCTCGTATAGTGCAGTCCATATTGCCGTCTAGTAATCTATCCCTAGACTACTCGTGTATCTACTCAATCTATTGGCAGCACAGTATTGTTCGGACGAGTACAATTAGTCACTTGCATTAAGCTGCCAATAATTCAAGAATACTTTAGTTGAGATATGCCATCACCAGTATTCATCGATAGGTAGAGATTTAAGTCTATAGGTGTTCTCACTTGACGATTATCATATTCTTGAATTTTTTTAAGAATCTTCTCAATACAATAAGATTGAGATAACACATTTTCTTCAGATGTTCTAGAAATTTTAATTCCTAGTATAACATCTAAACACTCAGATCTTTCATGTCAAACTTACTATTTAACATTCTCTTAGTAGTTTTAGTCATATCTTGATTACTATCAATAATAAGCATATCGTTAATATAGAGACACACAATGGCATATCCATGTTTTGTGTCTTTGAAATAGACACATTTGTCACATTTATTTATTCTGAATCCATTTGGCATAATTACGTTGTTAAATTTCTTATGTCATTATTTTGGAGTTTGCTTGAGATCTTACAAAAATCTAACAAGCTTGCACACTTGCCTTTCTTTTCCTAGAACCACAAAACCTTTCAGTTGTTCCATATATATTTTCTCATTCACCTCTCCATTTAGAAAGGCAGTTTTAACATCCATCTTATCCTTGTAACCGGAGAATATGTATCAAAATAGTCCACTCATTCCTTTTGCTTGTATCATTTGATAACAAGTCTTGCTTTGTATCTTTCTATTGAACCACATGCTTTTATTTTCTTTTTGAATATTCATTTACATCCCAGAAGTTTATTACCCGGTGGAAGCTCCACCAGCTTCCAAGTATAATTTTGCATGATGGATTCAATTTTACTATTGACAGCCTCCTTTCAATAAGGTGCTTCAAGCATGGATAGAGTTTTCTGAAAGTTTTGGGGCTCATTTTCTAACAAATAAGTTAGAAAAATTCGAACAAAAGAATTGTGAAGTGCTAACCCTTTTACTGCATCTGGGTTCATATTCATTTCCTTCTTGGTCTTGACTTCTGCCTGTTGCAATATCATAAGTCCTTTTGAGAGGACTTCCTTCTCATGTAGAATTACACGGCTAACTTATGTTTGGTCCTATTTTTGTTTTTTAGGAATATGGACCACCACTTTAGCCAAATACCTCCACACTTTTAAGTATTTGTAAGAAAGTTTATGACCCTTCAACAATTCATATGGCGTTTCATTTGTTTTCTTGTGGGGTAACTTGTTGAGAATATAATTTGCAGAAAACAAAACTTCCCCCACAAGTTCTGTGAAAACTCAAAATTTATCACCGTTATCACCAAAAGTTTATGAAGTGATTCACAAATAATTATCATTGTCATAACTATTAACACATAATAATGATAAACTCATAATCTAATGACAACACAATATGTCACTCCATCTCTTTCGTTATAAGGTATTCACAAAATTTATCTCTTCAATTTCAAGAAATAAACCCCAATAATTCGTTTAACAAATAATAAACTTCTCCTATTTTATAAGAGTAAAAAATAGTATTCTTAAACTATAGTTTTATGCTTAGTGCAATAATGACCACGTATCCTTCTAAATAAATAGATACCCACTACAGCATAAATAAAATTCACATACTAATTTTAATAATTAACTTGTGGGGCATAGATTTTTAAGAACAACTAAAAGAACAAAAATAAGACTAGAAACAGTTGATTGTATATTTTTACATATATTCATGATGGATATAATGTATTTTTGCTAGTGGAGATAGAATTGCAAGGTAGAATATTGCCTTAGAAACTCGTAGTCTCGTGAAGATAATCTTTCTTCAAACTTTCTATAATATATATATATATATACAAATCTCTCTATCTCTCTTTTAATTTGTTCATGAATCAAATTGATCTTATATATATATATATATATATATATATATATATATATATACAAGTTGGCCTTCGGGTCAAGTTTTGGGCAAGAAAATCTTAACTCAATTAGGCAAGAAAGTCTTAGTTGACTTTGAGTCAAGCCTGGGTAAGAAAATCTTAACTCGGTTAGGCCCTAGCTCTACTAAGTAATAAAAGTCCCAGTTAACTTCAGGTCAAGCTTGGGTAAGAAATTCTTCGCTCAGCAGGCCCTAGCTCGGCTAGGCAATGAAAAGACCTGGTTGACTTCGGAATCAAGTCTAGGCACAAAAGTTACTTTATTAGGTAGGAAAAGCCCTAGTCACCTTGAAGGGATCGTTGTTGGGCACAAATCATGACGATCTCCAAATGTGGCAATTTTAAAATTTCTACATCTTTTGTTGAGAGGTCCTCATATTGAAACGACTTAACATTTCACCAAAAGTCCTAGCTCGGGCTAGGCACAAGAGCTCTAGCATGCCAAGGATCTAAATCATGAAAACCTGGCTCGACAATAGTTACCAACATCTGCTATGCGATACTGCAAAATCTGAAGAAAGCTTATAACATGACTAAATGGAGAGAAAGAGCTAAGGAAATCAGGCTAGCTCGTACTAGTCCCTAATCTCCTCAGAACATCGACAACTCTCATGTGTTTAGTTTCCAAAAGCTCTCGGTAAGCACCTTCTCAGCAACGAAAGTGGGGACTAATGCTAAACTTGTAGCATTGTCTATCTTCCGTTATTATTTACCGAAAAAAGAGTTCCTCTTACCAAGTTCTATCAAACAAGGTACGCCAAAACCCTAGCTTGGCTAGATACAATAAACCCTCATTCGACTCGAAGTTAAAAGAGAGCATAATTTTATGGAGTTTTTTGACACAGATCTAAGATACTTGAAGCTTCCACATCCTCCTGACGGAGCATGTAAAAGCTGGGGGCTTATTGTAGTAACAAAAAAAACTAACAAAAGGGACTAAACCTAACCAAACACCTGCTAACCTAACCGTGGGTTGGGGGCGGGCAACCCTCACACTATATATATATATATATATATATATATATATATATATCACCTAGTTCAAGGTAAATGTATGATATTATTACTTCATCTCTTTAACTATATTTTATTTCTCAATACCTGTCTAACTTGGGCATCGGAGGGCTTTTCGTCGGCTACTGGCCGAAAGGCTTGTTTTGCAGGTACGTTGGTACGGAAGCACTCGAAAGCTTTGTCGTCCTAAAATTCGTCAAGTTCTTATTCTTAATCATTAATTAGAGAACTATTACATTTTATGTTCTCTCAGTATATATAATTTATATGCAAAGGATAATAAAATGATAAATTCAAATTACTAAATTATAATCGATGTAAATTCCACTCTTTTGAATCGCACCGTGAAATTTATCTCACGAATCGAAGAAAAGCTAAATTTGATGACTTATATTTAATATTTAGAATCATTATTCGATGTGTGATTTATAATAATGGTGTTTAACGTAGCTAAAATTAAAAATTTATAAATTATAATAAAAAAATATAATTATGATTTAAAGTAAAAATTATAAATATTTATTGATTAAAACAATAAAATTTTATGTTTGTTAATTTAGAATTAAAAGTTAAAAAAAATTATAAGCAAAATTGTTTAGTTTTCTTTGATATTTTCCTATAATATAAATTAAAAGTTATAATTTAAATGTTAAGACCTTAATTGATAACTTTGGCTTTTTAACATTTTAATTAAAAATGTAAAAAAATTAAAGTTGCCTGTTTAGCAAAAAAGAAAAAAAATAAAAAAATTAATAAGTCAAATCAAAATACAAACTCTTAAAATATTATATCTAAACTCGCACAATTTTTAAAATATAATAATACACTTATTCATAACTTATTTACTATCACTACCAATTATATATAATTATTAATATTAAATATATAGAAAGATAAAATTATCCACTTTGAATAAAAAGTAAAAAAATTATTTTTTATCCAAATAACCAACTTAAAAAAAAAATTAAAAGTTAAGTTAATAATTAACTTACATTAAACTTAGGTCCCATTTGGGTAACATAGCTTATGGTTTATTTGGCTTATAAGCCAATAAATAAGTTACATCGTTGGGGTAATTAAATAAGTTAAAAACATACAAATAAACAAATAAGTTAACAAGCCAAATAAATTAACTCATAAATCAAAATAAGCTAAATAAACTAACTCATAAACCAAAATAAATTAAAATAAGCTGACTTATAAGCCAAACGAAATGACTTATGAGCTAAATAAGTAAATAAATCAATTGTCACTCAAATATACTCGCTTATTTATGTTTTAGTTTATTTGTTAATAAATAAATAAATTAATAAGCTAATCACCCGAATAAAACCTCAATTTGTCTTTTTTAACAAAAAAAACATAAAAAAATAAAAAAATGACTTTGATTGATAGGGGAAAAATTATAATATTAATATACTTTTAAAAGTAAATTTTATTATTTTTATAAATATTAATACAATTTATTTAATAGTAATACATTGTTAACTTAATATTTATGATCTTATTAACCATTGCCAATTAAACAGTATACAATAGTATAAAATTAATATATTTTTAAAAACAAAACATATTATTTTATAAATATTAATATACTTTGGCTATGTTTGGACTAAATTATCAAAATCTTATTTATTTTTGTCTTTTTTAATTTTTTAATTTAGTCATTTTTTAAAAATCATATGGATGAGTGAAATTTAAAAATAAAACTTTTGACAAAAATATATCCACTAAATATAAAAATAAGTAAATATATTTAAATTGTTGACTTATTTTTTGTCTTTTCTATTTTTTTATATTTTAGTTAAAATATCTTTTTTTTTTGTATACCATTTTTTTACTTTTGTCTTTATAAAAATAAGTCCATTAAGCTTAGTTTGTATTTGGTCTTTTTTTTTTTGTACAATTTTTAGTTTTTTGGTATTTTTATAAAAAAAATAAATGTAAAAAATATATATAAAAATCAATTAATTACAATAAAAAATCAAATAAATAAATTCTTTAAAAAAAATTTAAACCAAAAAAATGTAAAAAAACTTCACCAAACGTAAACTTATTTTGGCATTTACTTTTTTAGGCAGTAGCGTAGCGTGTGCCATTGAAGTTTCCCCAGTAAGACATTCCGTTAGGTGTTTCCCTCGAACAATTATTTAATACTCTTAAAATAATATTTTATTTAAATTATTTAATGATATATTTTTATATATTAAATAAAATAATAACAAAAATTGATAAACCTCACTAAATATACTTATAATTGTAAAATTAAAACTCTAACTAAATTTGTTCGAAAAACATTGAATATATGTTATTTCCGACAACTTTCAAGACCGTTTATTTATTAATTTTTTTAATCAAGAATTGTGTCAATTAGTTTGGGGAAATTGTTATTTTTTATTTATAAACTAAAAACAATAAGAATTTTTATAAGAAAAAAAAAAGAAAAAAGAAATTATTTGAGATAATTTCTTAAAGTAATTTTTTAATTGAAATGTCTAATATAATTTTTATTTTTATTTTAAAGTTGTTTTATTAAGAATACAGGCACGATCTTCTTTTATTTTCAAGAGTACTGTTAATTTTTTAATTAAGATTGTTATAGGTATTGATTGGCAATATTGATTTTTTAGCCTTTTAATTAAAAATGTCAAAAAGTTAAAATTATTCATTAGGTAAAAAAGTAAAAAAAATAAAAAAGTCAAATTAAAACACAAATTATTATATTATTATATTTAAATTTTTATCATTTTTAAAATATAATAATAATTATTATTTATAACTTATTTGCTACCACTATTAACTATATATAATTGTTAATATCAAATATATAGAAGGAAAAAATTATCCTGAACAAAAAGTAAAAAAGTTAACTTTTTATCCAAATAATTAATTTTAAAAAAATTAACTTAAAAGTTAAGTTACTAAATAATTTACTTTAAATCTAATTTAACTTTTTAACTAAAAATACAAAAATAAAAAAATAAACTTTTAAGCTAATTGCCAATTAGGACCAAAGTAATTTCAGGTTAGATTTTTTGGGATGCGCATAAGCATTTTCTTTGAAAAAAAAATTTATATGCTACTTAGATAAGCCAAACAACCTAACTTAAAAAATTATTTTGTTTAGTAGTGTTCATGGGTGAGCTTAAGTTGAGTTGGCCTTTAACCCACATGTATTTGGTTTTAAATTTTGTCATCCGTAATCGATCAATAAATTCAACGGTTTTGAACCCATGAAATTAGTAGGTTCACAGGTCGATACGGTTCAGTTTAGCGATTTGAATTTGTCTATTTTGATCAATAGATTCGACGGTTTTAAGCCTACAAAATTGATAGGCTCACGAGTCGATACGGTTCGATTTAAGAATTTGAATTTATCTATTTTGAACTTTTTTATTGAACTCATTCTATTTTTTAACTAATTATAATAATTTTTTTAAATTAAAATATTTATTTTTAATAATAAGCAATTTATACAAAAATACTAAAATAATAAGCAATTTAATCTTATAATAAATTTAAAATTTTATAAAATTAAATATTTATTAGTCAAATTAAGTTTAGTGGGTGATTATACCTAAAATCTGCAATTATGTTGGACAATTTGAGCGCGTCAGACCAATTCAAAGACACTCTTAATTTTGTTTACAAAGAAACCAGATTTTTAGAGATGGCATATGTGGGCTAAAACCTCATTTGAAATTAATAAAATACTGAAAAAGCTCAAATAATGTCAAATAATAGAAAAAAAATGTATTAATATTTTTAAAAAATTTATGAAAGTGGTAAATTTCAATCTAAAACAAAATTAATGTTGAAAATATATTTTTTTATGTGATTATTAGCCTGCCCTCAATTAAAACGCCATTGAAATAATAGTCTGTTTGCTTATTTTAGATTTATGTTACTTAATTTTATTTGTAGTTAATTCTTTTTATTATTTTGCTAAATTTTTAACCTTTTAATTATTTTATTTAATACGATCCAAGAAATAATAAAGATTTAAAATTTTATTTAAGAATAAATATTTATTTTCATCCCAGATAAAACCTGAAAATGTTATAAAAACTTGATTTTAGAAAAAAAAATACATGAAACGTATTAGCTTTCCCATTTTAATAGTCACTATTACATACAGGAACTATCTGTCCATTTTAACGCGCACCTGATATTTATTTTAAATTTTTTAAAATTTTCAAATAATTCTGCGATTCAAATGAAACGATAAAAAAAAAGAAAAAATTTAGGATATGCTTGGTTGTGTTTTTTAAAATTGTAATTTAAAAATTATTTTTAAAAAATAAATTTAAAAATTATTTTCTAATATTTTTTTTTAAAAACATTACATTTAGTGTACTATTTTTAGAAACCTAAACTCAAACCTAAATCCAAATCCCCCAAATTTTAACCCTAACCTTAACACCGGTGACACCTAAACCCAGTGCTTGCGCCGCCGTTGGCGAGTACTAAAAAACTTATTCGCAACGGCGGCGGCGATGGTAGTAGCTTGGCGAGCTCTGAGTTTGGGTTAGATACTCGCGATGACAGTGGCGATGGTGGTAACTTGGCGACAATGGTGGATGCTCGACAATGAAGGCAGTGAAACTTGAAACCCTAGATGACGACGACAACGACGACTTCGAACGATCATATACAGGTTGCGACGCCGCCGCCGCCTTTGACTGCGAAGAAAACTCGCAATGCCAACGGCGACGACGAATTCAAACGGTGATGACGACAACTTCGAACGACGACGACTTCGAACAGCAGCTCTGTGTTTTTATTGTCTCATGAAAAACGAACCAAAAAAACAGGAAACGTCATTTTTTTATTTTCAAAAAAATCTAAATTTTAATTCAATTTTTTTTAGTTTTTTTAACATACTTTTTCAAAAATTGCTACCAAATAAAATTTCAAAAATTTCAAAGCATAATTCTCTTAAAATTGTTTTAGAAAAAAAGTTCCAAAGGGGAGAGATTATTAAAGCCCTTCCTCTCTTTTTTTCCCAACAACAATGCCACGTGAATTAAAAATTACTATAACAAATAAACAAATATAATTTTATTTATTTTTATAAAATAACAAAAATAAAAACACGTTTGACACATAGATATTTAGAAAAATACTGACTGAAGATGCTAACGAGAGGTATTAACTAGTGATGATAATAAGAGATAACGATGGTGACTGAAAATAATAGTCAGGAGTGGTGGTCGAAGGCGATCGATTGCTATATATGATGGTTGAAGATGATGGCTGAAAGTAGTAGTCAAAAACAGTGTTCAAAAGTGACAGTTAGAAGTTGTGGTTAGAAGTGGTAGCCGAAAGGAAGAGACGGTAGTTAGAGAGGGTAGCTGGAGTAGATTGTCAGATGTGATGGTCAGAGGGCGACATCGGAGGTGGTGGTCGAAAAAGTACATTATTTTTGGATCAAAAATTTTTAAAAAATAAAAACAAAACAAAATAATTCAAGATTTTTTTATCAAGATTTTATTTTTGATCGAAAAAGTACATTATTTTCGTCTTTATTTCTAATTTTTTGATCAAAATTTTATTTTTTTAATTTATCTTATTGAGATGATTCAAAAAATTAAATAATTTTATTTAAAAAATAAAAATATTAGAAAAGATAAAAATAAATAAATAAATTTAAAATTTAGCTCAAACAAAGCCTATATTTAATCATGATAATCAACTATACAAAAAGATAATACTATTCAATTTTAACAAAAAAATTATAAAAATTATTTTTAAGTCAATTAATTAATTTTTAAAAAATTTAACTTAAAAACTAATTTAACAAAAAAATTATATTTAAATTAAATAAGTTTTTAACTAAAACACAAAAAAATAAAAAAAAATAAAAACTTTTAAGCTGGTTAATAAAAGCAACCACCTAACGAGAATAGATATTTATTGACATGTATCTATTTTGGCGGAACGTGGGTAGTCGGTGCCGAGTCCGCCGACTGCCGGTGAAGGAACAAAGACCCAAAAAATGGAGCCGCCAGGGGAACGACGCTTCCCATGGCTCTGCCGCTTCGGGGAAAAGCTAGCCAGCTGGAAACAGTGTACTAAATCCTAGGCTGTCTCTTGTCGGTTGTTAAAAAAAAAAAAATTAGACCTTTTATTATGAGTGCAAATTTGTGTACAAACTTATTTTTTATTATTTTATTAATTATTAATAAAAATAAATTTTATTATTTAATTCTCTCTATACACATCTATTTACTATTTTTTAATGAAAAAAATCTATTTTTTCTCACAAAAATTATTTAATGACAAATTTAGAATTTTTTGTGACAATTTAAATTGTCACTATTCGTCAAATATCTTGTAGTAAGCACATTTTATAGATTAATCTTGTTATAAGAAATTAAAAATAAAAAAAATAATCAAATAATAAAAAAATATGATAAAGAACAAAAGTTTTTTTAAAATTTTTTTCTATTTTAATTTTATTTTTAGCTTTAGACTACCAAATGAATATACTTTGGTCTTGTTTGGCAATTAATTTTTAAGTTTTGAATTTAAATTTTTTGTATGAAGTTCAAAAAATTGAAAAGCCTCGGCATCTTAAAAGTTTTTAATCTTTTTACTTTTTTATATGAATTTTTTTATATTTTTTAAAAATATCTTAACTTTTATTAAGTTGATGAAATATTGGTAAGTGTCTTAATAAATTTTTTTATATATTTTCTCATTAAATATAATGAGAAGTTTTTTTTACGTGACTTGTTAATTAATTTCTAAAAATTAGAAAAAATTAAAATATAATAAAAAATAATTTATTTTATTTGCTTATCTAACGTGGCTTGTCTCATTATTATTTATTAATTTAAAAATATAAAAATTTTCTTTTCTCATTTGTACAAATGAAAATATTATTATTATTTTTGTGAAATTGAAATTTTCTTATTTTTATTTTTTAAAATGTTTTATATTCAATATAAATATTATTTTATAGATTTTTACGAGAAAATTTTAAAAATAAATATTATTAAATAAAAATATATATACAAAAAATTATATAATTTTAAATTTTAAAAATGCAACTTAATTACATAAATATGCTTTTTCTCTTCTTTAATTAAATAAAAGTTAAGTGGTTAGACAAATTTTAATTAAAAATTAATAAACTAATGAGACGTAAGTTTATCTATTTTTAAAGTGACTAAACAAATTTGCACTCTTTAATTATTATAGACACATTGATGGTTTTTAACATTTTGGGTTTTTTTTGACATTTAAGGCATCGATTGCTAACTAACTTAAAAGATAATTATTTTATTTTGTACGTTTTTAATCAAAAAATTAAATTGAGTTTAAAGTCGATTGTTTAGTAATTTTGTTTTTAAATTAGCTTTCTTGAAGTTAGTTATTTAGGTAAAAAATTAATTTTTTTATTTTTTGTTCAAAGTAGATAATTTTACACTTCTATATATTTAATATTAACAATTATATGTAGTTGGTAGTGGTAGTAAATAAATTATGAATCAAGTGTATTATTGTATTTTTAAAGTGGTGGGAGTTTGAGTAAAATATTATGAGAATTTGTATTTTAATTTGACTTTTTAATTTTTTAATTTTTTTTGTCATGCAAACAATCTTGATTTTTTGACGTTTTTAGCTAAAAAGTCAAAGTTATCAATTCGGATTTTATTAGGAAAAAAAATAAAAAGACTAAAAAACTACAAGTCTATAGTTATGGATGATATTTTTTTTCGCCTCACCCTTCTTACTCCTCGTCCCGCCCCATTTTGTAGGATTTTTTCGGCCCCCGATAACAAACGAAGTGGGGACGGTATTTGCACTCCCCGCCCCGCACCCGATTATATAAAATAAATAATTTTTAAATATTAATATATATATATATATATATAATATATATTTTATAAATATAATAAGTTCAAAATATTAAAATATTATATTTATCTCTAATTTTTCTTTCTCATTTCT
>JAOTRH010128766.1:0-14390 GCA_034768845.1 Heliamphora exappendiculata | reverse complement strand
TATTTTTTTTAATTACAAAATTTTATTTAAAAATTTCTAATTAAAAAATAAAAAATTACTAAATACAAAAATAAGTAAAATAAAAACATAAAATTTAAGTTATTAATTTATTTATATTTTTAAGTTTTTAATTTTGATAAAAAAATATTAATTTTGATAAGTTTTTAACTCTTAATTTTGATAATTAAATTCTCTTAATTTCCAACTCTTTCTTTTTAATTATTCATTTGATGCCAAGGGGCTTTTCACTAATTATATGGGTATTAGTGGTCTAAATAAAATGAGAGGAGTTCAAATCTTGTCAAATGAAATTAACCGTGTCAGTGTATTTATTTTCAGTATGAGAATCATTTAATTATTTTTATTTTAGTAAAAAAATAAATTATTATATTTTTAAAACTCATTTAATTAAAATAATTTGAAAAAGGTATAATTTTCTTGACCAACGCACTATCTGGAATAATTTTTTTTTTGCCTTTTTTGTGTGTGTGTGGCTTTTTTAGTCTTTTTAAAATTTTTTTACTCTAAATCTTTTTACCTTTTTGATTCATTATAATAAAAAAAATTTAAAAGTATAGCTATTTTGGCTAAATTTTAAAAAAATCAATAAAAAAGTGCCTTATAAAGCTTTAAAATAGTTTTTTTTACCTTATTTGAACTTTTTCTACTTTTTGATCAAAATTTTTTATTTTTTAAAAATTTTTTACAAGAAAAAAAAATAAGTATACTCGTTTGAACTAATGTTAGAACATTTCACTATACTAATTTGAGATAATGTTAAAATATTTCACTATAGAAAAAAAAATATATAAAATATTTATTACACATGATGCCTAATTATATAAAAAAAAACATATAAACCATAATAAACTAACTAATCAAATTTTGTGTTGTTTATTTTCAAATTTGGTGAATTTTTTTTTTTTTACTCAAAATATTTTTACTTTCTAATTTCTCTCATCAAGATGATTCAAAGAAAGTGAAAGCTTTTGAACAAAAACTATAAAAAGTTAAAAATTAATAATTTTTTTATCAAAATTAAAAACATAAAAATAAAAATAAATTAATAAATTAAATTTTATGTTTTTATTTTACTTATCTTTGTATTTAGTAATTTTTTATTTTTTAATTAGAGATTTTTAAAAAAGATTTTATAATTAAACCAAAAAAAAACTAAAAAAATTTAAAAAGTGTTTTCCGTACAAAAGTTAACAGAAATTAACTTTGGACCTAAGTGTTACAAAAATGAAAATATAAGAGAGTACAGTGATATTTCAGAGAAGAGAGATAGGATCAGTGTTATCACCCTTAAATACAAAATGTGAAGGTGTAATTTATCATTTTCAAAATGTCTTCTGCCTATATTTTCGCATATGTTTGGTTTAGCTTTTAAAATTTTTTTTTTTTTGCTTAAAAACCTCATTAAAAGGCTATTTGTTCGGCCTCTTTTGTAGTTAATTAGCTTTTTTTTATATCTTTTTATATTTACTTTTTATAAAAAAGCTAAAGAGTCAAAAAGCTTATAAAAAAAAGCTTATGGCTTTATTTTGAAGGTTTTTTGAATTTTTTTATATTTTAATTTTAATTTTTTATTTTTTTGGTTACGTGTAATGAAAGTCTTCTGAAAAATATGTTCATTAGGGCTAAATTTGAAAAACATTCACTAAAAACAAAAAAATAAGAAAAAAGTCAAAAAGCTTCGTTAAGTTAGTTTTTTTTTTGTCTTATATGAATTTTTTTTAAAATTTTGATAAAAAAAATATTTTTTCTATTTTTTCATGACATGTGGAATCTAGAAAGTATATTAATTTGGATTAATATTGAAAAAAATTCACTAAAAACAAACAAAAAATCGTAAAAAAAAGCTAGTCCAAATACAAGCTGAGCTACGCCAATCGAACTACTATATTTTTTGGACGACTATTGACCGAGCAAAAGGAACTCGGCTCGATTCTTAACATGCTTTCTTTGATTCGGTTCGACAGCTACCATCAGCCGCAATTGTGGGGAATGGGATTGACCCATTGATGATGACCATAAAGCTTCGTCAAGTAGAATTGTAGAGACCATAAATTAAATTTTTTTAATTTAAATAATTATTTTTAATTTTTTAATTTTAATTATAATTGTAGAAAGTTAGATTATTTGTAATAATGTTATACGTGGGTTTTAGTTATTAAGTGGATCATTTTGATAACTTCAGTATTTTTGGCCAAGAGCTTGGATAAGGGCATTTTGGTAATTTTATATTTTTAAGTGTCAAGGGTCGTCATGAGAGGTTGAGAATTAAGATTTGTTACGAACATATTATTTTGCTTTAGTTATTTTTCGTGGTTCTTGTGATTTAAAAGTATAAACTTTAAATTTTTATTAGCTGCTGTAATTGTCGGGTTAAGGAGTAGAATTGTCTTTTGATCAACTTAAATTATTTTGGACCCTAAAATATAATATTTTTATCATCTCATAACAGCCACAAAATTCTGTGCATAATTCCGCCTTTTTTCCAATTTTAGGCAAGGTTTGGGGAGAACTAAGTGTGCTTGTGTAGTCTTATGAAGGGCATTTTAGTCTCTTAAATAAAATATATATTATAACAGCAATTTTGGGAGAGTTGTAGCTGCAAAAGGCTGCTGGAAAGCAGCCCTAAATGTTTTAGCTGCCCCCAACCCAATTTACCCGTTGCTGCCCTAATTCCCCCTCCCTTTCGCCCTTTTTTTTATTTCTCTTCTCTGTTCCTATTCTTAGCCGCCGCCACCCCTTTCATGTGATGCGCCTCCCATGTATTCTTTTCATCCTTTTTTTTTTTCCCTTCAACACATGCGGTAATTCTTTCTCTTCTCTCTTTTGAATAAGAGTTTATAAAATCTTTATTTATTTATTTTATTATTATCTTTAGCCAAAAATTATTTTATGGAATCTTAGATTTTCATGTTTAAATCTTGTCCGTAGGTATATGAGAGTGATTAAACACTATATCACTCAAATTTTTATGTTCAAACACTATATCCCTTTGTATCCCAATGCCAAACCGATCAATCAAAAATTGAGAAAAATACGATTAGAATTGGCTCTGAAGATCAAAGAATAAGTCACCAAGCAAATCAACGCCGGTTTTTTCATGGTAACCAAAGACCCAAAGTGGGTGGCGAATATTGTACGGGTCTTGAAGATGGATGGACGTATCAGAGTTTGTATAGATTCTCGAGATCTCAACAAGGCCAACCTAAAGACGACTTCCCATTATCGCATAGTAAGCAGTACAGCGAGGCACGCCCTCTTGTCATTCATAAATGGTTTCTCCAGGTACAATCAGATTCTAATAGACCCTAAAGACAGAAAAAAGATGACATTCACTACACCGCGGGGTACCTACTTCTATCGTATGATGCCTGGGGCCACCAACCAAAGGGCTTCCATTGCCATAAAGACATCAAGGTGTATGTGGGCGACATGATTTTTAAATCTAAAGATCGAGACGGCCATATCACAGTGCTGCACAAATTCTTTGAAAGAATCAAGAAGTATAAGATGTGGCACAACCCGCAGAAGAATTGGATGAAAGAACTTCTCTTATTCGATGAAAGAAGACTACAAACTCTGTTCCATATACAATGGCCAAAGCATTCAACAAAAAAATTTAAGACCCGGGACTTGAGAGAAAGTGACTTGGCTCTTAAGGAAATCAAGGCTCCTATTTTCAACCCAAGAGGCAAGTTCAAGCCGAATTGGGCTAAGCCGTATCTGATCGAGATTATTATGACCGGTGGTGCCGCAATCATCATGGACCTAGATGGCAATCAACTTGGACCAGCTCAAAAAGTATCGCCTTGAGAGAAAAATAAAAATAAAATAAAAGCTTGCTAGGTTGAAAACTGAAAAAGAAATTCAGGCAAAAATTACAGCAGCCCGTATGGCCAAAAACTTAGAAGGGTAACCTTGGCAAAAGTTGGGGCATTATAAATGGAGAGTGTCAATACACGAGTGAAAATCGTGCCCGAACTACGTTACGGCCTGATTTCACTTTTTGGGATACATAGGCAGCTTCTTTTAAGAAGTCCAGCCACCTTCTTTGTTTTAGCCATCTTTGAATCCGAGTAATGATCAAATACAAATTTATCTTTGAGTTTTGATAATAAAATTGTTTAATTGCAAGAATCGAAAATTTTTAAATAATTGGGAACCTTTTTTTAGATAAACATGGAATTTTCATTATTTCAGCTGCAATCATAAGGTTTTTGAAATAAAGGGCGGGCACGTAAGTCCCAAACTCTAAACAAAAATAGAAAGCTACAAATTTCTAAAAGGAAAGCAAGTTTCTTAAATCTTCTTCCTCTTCGCTTTTTGTTCTTCTCCCTCGTCTTTGTTTCTGCTTTCTTTTTCCTACACTAGCCATGCCTTGTAGAGCTCAGTGTGGGACAGATTTTGCATCTCCATCAGTGAATAAGATGGCCAAGCCTCCAGATACCATGCTAGAAATGGGGCCTAAAGGAAAGATAAATTGATACGACCCCATACGCCGTGAAATATGATCTGACCTCGACCAAACTATCTCATAATCCTGTATGGGTAATAGAAAGTAGACAGTCGCAAGACAATCAGCAAAACCCCTGGATGGTCCATAATCGTCAAAGTCATAAAAAGGGATCGTCCACTAGGAGCATTACCAAGTGATGTCTTGGAAGAAAGATATTGTCTCCAAGTTGTCTCAGTAGTGCATATCCCGTAAAAAGGACAATAGATAGAGACAGCAGCATTGTGCCCTTCTGAAACCAATTTCTATAGAAGATTTACCTTCTTTATCAGCCAAATCTGGAAAGAGATAAAAGAGGTAAGAATAGAGAGAAATTAGAAAAAGGAGAGATATGTGAAAAAATAAAGAGAGATAGTGGAAAAGGGGAGAATAGCGGTAAAATTCGAGAGAAATTAGAAAAAGGAGAGAAGAGCGGTAAAATTCAAGAGAAATCAGCAAAATGAGAAAAGAGCGGTAAAAATTGACAAAATAAGAGAAGAACGGTAAAAATTGAGAAAAATCAGCAAAAGAAGAAAAGAGCGGAGAGAGGAGAGATTTGAGTTTCATCTTGGAGAAGCAGAGGACTACCGGCAAAGGACGGGGTTACACCCCGATGGATAGCACCTAGATCAATCAGGGTCTCAGCCAAAACAAGGGGCACCGAGTCTTTCTCTCCCCTTATTTGCTCAGTAATGTCAACCAGAATATTGCTAACGCGGCGATAACCAGAAACCAGAAGGCATAAAGCAAGCAGACAAATGCACAGAACATAAAAGCACCGCAATTGGAAGTTAAAGGTCACAAGTAGGCCAGAATCTATGTCTAAGTTAATTCCCATGGACGAAGAAAGAAACCTCTTGGCCAGTCAGACCACAAGGGTGCATGATGAACAAGGAAGGTATTGGCATGAACTCTCGTGGGACGAGATTAAGAATGACGGTGAACTCCTCTACAGTGGGGCATAACACTTCAAGACCAAAGCAGAAAACATGAGCCCATGGAGCCTAAAAGCTATGTAGTAGCCCTCAGCAATGGTTCGTTGATCCAAGCCCTGGTACGCCAGGTAAATCTTTCAAGCCCTAAAAATTAGGCAACCTAAGCCATGGTGCGCCAGGCAACCCTAGGTTCGTGTGTAAGTGACGACCTTTCAGTTCTCTCAAGCCCTAAAAAATTAAGTACCCTAAGCCCTGGTACGTCAGGAAACCCTAGGTTCTTGTGTAAGTGACGACCCTTCAATTTTCTCAAGCCCTAAAAATTAGGAATCCTAAGCCCTTGTGTGGCAAGCAAATCCTCCTAACCCTAGGTTCGTGTATGAGAGATGGTCCTTTGGTTTTTGCACGTTCTAGTGAAAGACTAGGAAACCTGAGCCATAGTCTGCTAGGCACCCAAATTTTTAGGTCTTAACTCGACCTATTAATTCATGGTTTCATCCCGATAAATCTAATTTTAAGCCGTAACTTGGCTTTTAATTATTTTTATATCGCGTCTCGTTCCGAATTTTTAGGTCTTAACTCAACCTATTAATTCGTTGGTTTCATCATGATAAATCTAATTTTAAGTCGTAAATTAGCTTTTAAATATTTTTATCTCGCGCCTCGTCCCGAATTTTTAGATCTTAACTCGACCTATTAATTCGTGGTTTTCATCCCGATAAATTTAATTTTAAGTTGTAACTTGACTTTTAATTATTTTTATCTCGCGCCTCGTCCAAATTTTTTAGGTCATAACTCGACCTATTGATTCGTGATTTTCTTCCAAATAGACTGAATTTTAGACCGTAACTTGGTTTTTAATTATTTTTATCCCGTGTTTCATTTTGAATTTTTAGGTTTTAACTCGACCTATTAATTCGTGACTTTCTTCCCGATAAATTTAATTTTAAGTCGTAACTTGACTTCTAATTATTTTTATCTCGTACCTCGTTCTAAATTTTTAGATCTTAACTCGACATATTAATTCGCGGTTATCCTTTCCGATAAATTTAGTTAAAAGTCGTAACTTGGCTTTTAGTTATTTTTACCTCGCACCTCGTTGCGAATTTTTAAGTCTTAACTCAACCTATTAATTCGCGGTTATCCTTTTTGATAAATTTAGTTAAAAGTCGTAAATTGGCTTTTAATTATTTTTATTTCGCTTTCGTTCCGAATTTTTAGGTCTTAACTCGACCTATTAATTCGCGGTTATCCTTTTCGATAAATTTAGTTAAAAGTCGTAACTTGGCTTTTAGTTATTTTTATTCTGCTTCCATCCTGAATTTTTAGGTCTTAACTCGACCTATTAATTCATAATTTTCTTTTGATAAATTAAATTGACTCGTCGGTCCTCCTCATGACCTTAAACTAACTCATCGATCCTCCTTATAACCCTAAACTGACTCCTCAGTCCTCCTCGGTCCTCCTCATGACTCTAAATTGACTCGTCGGTACTCCTCATCACCCTAAACTGACTTCTCGATCCTCCTTAGGACCCTAAATTGACTCATCGGTCCTCCTCACGACCCTAAACTGACTTATTGGTCCTCCTCATGACCCTAAACTGACTCATCGATTCTCCTCACGACCCTAAACTGACTCATCTTATCGGTCTTCCTCACGACCCTAAACTGACTCATCGGTCCTCCTCATGACCTTAAACTGACTCGCATTGCATTGCACTATACTTGTCGTGCATCATATTTCTTATCATTGCATCCCTGTATTTTGCCCCAAGAACTATGTTTTAGTCTGATCCCTAGCAAAATGGTACGTAGGCAGCTTGATAAAAATTCGAGTACGACCAACATCATATGCATGCTTGTGTTCTTGTAACCTAAGATTGACGGCTCGATCAAATAGATGTTGTCTTTAGATCTTTTATAAAACTTGCATCACGCATTGCTATACAAGTTACATCAAAGAGGGACAACTGTAGACACCCCAATTTGACACCACCCAATCTTAGGTGAATCCGATGATAAAAACAGTTGCAATGGTGCTTCAGTTTGATCCTCGGGAAGTGATCCAAGCTCGGTATTCGAACCCAGAACATTCAAACCAATGAAATTTTGTCGAACCATCGATAACTTGTTGCACAAGTCATTCCCAAAGTGGCGACCGCCAACTCTCATTCTGGCGACCGTCATTAGAACCTCTGGGAAACCCTAGCCAAAATTGGCGACCGCCACCTCCAACATGATGACCGCCAACTCCAACATGGCGACCGCCAACTTCAACCAGACGACCACCAGCTCCAACCTATCGACAGCCGACTCATAATGTGGTGACCGCCACCTTAAAAAACCCTTGATGTGTCCCAGAAAGTGGCAACATCTCATTGGTTGAAGAATTCTATAAATACCGTACCCTCTGGTACGTTTTGAAGACAGAATTTTAGAGAGAGGATTAGTGAGAGAAGCTCTGCTGAGTTGCTGAGCAATTTCAAGCCCCGACGCCGAAGCCATGTCGAAATACAGATATCCGAACCTCCGACGCCTACATTGGAAGCCTTGCTTGGATCGCCACCCGAGGATTGGACCATTGAAGCACATTCCCAACTTAAGAATTCCCCCACAATCTAGGTACCTCGTTTGGATCCCTGATCCTCCATTCTCTCTCTTTTGGAGTGATCGGGTTAACTTTTGATTTCAATTTGCATATTTCTTTTGTTTACGTAATTTACCTCGTTTATTGTCTAAATTTTCTTATGTAATTTGTTCATTATTTGGTTATTAACTTCCACACACTCACACTTAATGCATTTGTTATTTTCTTTCTTTCATTAATTCATTAAATAGTGCTATTATGTTTTGACAATTACAACCAATTAATGTTGTTAATTGTTATAATAATACACTTACATACATATGGATATAGTTGCCAATACTATATTCATATTAAATAGTTATATTTTGGTTCCTTTTATTTTTCTAGTAATAGTTTAATTTTATTTACTAGTATATTCTATTGTCTTCTTTTTCTTTTTCCTTTTCTTTTAATGTTGTTTAATTTCCTTTATTAGCATAAATTTAATTTTATAGCATTTATTTCCCTTTTTCTCTTCTTTTCTTTTAATATTAGCTTAATGTTCCTTCATTAGCCCTTATTTCCCGCTTTCTTTTTTTTCTTTTTTAGTAGTGTAATTTTTTTTCTTTAGCATTTTCTTTCTATTACTGGCTTTAAATTTTTTTACAATGTCCCATTTTCTTCTTTCTTTTTCTCTTAGTGCTAATTTAATATTCTCTTTATTAGTCCTTCTTTTCTTTTAATGTTAGTCATTATCTTCCTTTTCTTCTTCTATAAGCTTTATTTTCTTATTGTATTTTTCTCCTTCTTCATTTTATTAAACCCAAAAATCACAAAAAATCTTTTAAGTTAATTTTCATTTTTAAATGTTAGTATAAACTTTTCTCTTATTATAGTTATTTTCTTTCCTTTTTTTTTCTTTTTTTTTTCTTTTGTCTCTTTTAAAGCAAAAAAATGTAAATAGTTAAGTTCTTTTTCAATGGTCTAATAACATTTTCTAACCTTTTATTTTTAGCATGATTTTCTTTTATAAAACTTTTTCTTTATTTTCTTTATCTCTAACTCTTTAAGTTCTCTTTTACGTTTAAGTTCTTTGGTTAGTGAATTTTTTTTAATGCAGAAATTTCACATGCTTTTATTTTGGTTACACTCTTGATAGTTTAAAATTTTTACATGCTTTTATTTTGGTTACACTCTTGATAGTTTAAGAATATGCATGCTAGTTTAGTGTTATGCTTAGAACAGTTTATTTTATCTTATTAGCAAATCATGTTTAGGCAATTTTAGTATTTTCTAGTATATATTTTTTTTTTTTTGTATCGTGCTAGTTTAGGTTATTTTGTGAATATTGTATGCGGGAGTGCTCCATATATCCTTTTAGTTAGAAATTGCATGCCGTAAAATTTAGAATTTTTCTTTTTATACTTGTATTATTTGGCGCTCTATATACATATGATATGTATTTTTCATACTTGATTTTGAATTTTCTCTCTTTACCTCCACTTTTTTTATTTGCATGCATTTGAGAAATCATATTAAAGAACCAATTATGATTAGTAGATGCTAATCTTATGATTGGGCAAACGGAGTGCCTAACACCTTTTTCGATTCGTACCTTAGCCCCCGAATCCTCTTTATCTGGTTAACGTTTTTAAGATCAGTAGCCATTTTTGTTTTTTTTAGCTTTTCTCAAAAATTAAGTGGCGACTCCATTTTCATTAAAAAGGGATTTTTCAAAGATTGATTTTTAAGGTGTTAAAATATTTTTCAAACATCTTTGAATTTCCTTATTTTTGAACATTTTCAAAACCCCTAAATTCTAACGCCACACTTGGGACCATCAGTCTCTTTGTTAAAGATTGAGATGAGCCGATGTCGGTTGATGGCGTGAAAACGCTTCCTGATGTTGAATTCTACTTTTAGGGAGAGTTAATGGTTGTTGGGTATTTCAGTTTGACATTGCTTCACACTAAAAAAGAAAGGAGCTACGACTGTCTGAATTAAACTTGAGAGATGATCCTTTGCCATGCAATGTTTTTGTGCAGTGCATGAAACGACGTCATTTTTTCTTTAAAAAAAGTTGTTTTAATAAAGTTTCAAACTAACACCTTATTACAACAACTTCATGCATTGCAGAAAACTATTGCATGGTAGGGAATCTTTGTTCGTTAAACTTGGAGATGAAAATCCTTTTTCGTTTCTCGACAGTGAAGTAAGACCAAGCTTATGAGATTATTATCCTAGGCTGGAAAAAGTAGAGGAGATTTTGTCTCTCCCTCTTTGTGCACTTGAGTTTAGCACCTTCAACTTCTAAATTGGAATGATAATGGGCGGGAAAAATTGAATTTGTGATATTCCGTCTTCGCTCCGTATAACTTACAGAGGCAGTAGTAGTTCGATGAAAAAAATTGAAAAAGTAGCAGTGACGAGGGTAAAACACGAATGGATTAATAGAGGGAGTAAATTCTCAACTTTAAAATGATGATACTAATGAAAAGTAAAAGTAAAAAATTAAGAGATAAATGTAATTTTTTTAGTAAAATTGGGGAATATTCCAAATTTTTTTATAATTAGCTAATTAAAATTCCCCATGAATGTAAACTCAAAAAGCTTTCTTCCCACGACAAGGGATAGTCATTTTATTGGAAATGACTAAGTGCTTGTTTGGCTACCGGTTTTAAGCCGATTTTTTTGTTTTTGGCTTAAAGCTCAAAAAATTAAAAAGCCTCATTTTTCAACTCAAAAGCTTGTAACCTTTTTTGCTTTTATTATAAATTTTTTTATATTTTTTAAAACTATCATAACTTTTATTATACACAACTATTTTTTTTATGAAAAATATATTTTTAAAATTTACTCATCAAAATCGATCAACTAAGATCTATATTAAATATTAAATTATCTAAAAATTAATTTTGAAAAATTATAACTTTAAGCAAAATTTTTTACCTTGTGGCTTAAAGCCATTTTAAGCATTTGGTTTAAAAGTTACATATTTTTCAACCAAACCAACTTTTTAACTTTTTAGCTTAAAGTGGCTTAAAGTAAAGCCAGGTTATCAAACGAACTCTAATTTAAACTTGTCATTGCTAGGCATGAGTATGAGAAGAAAGTAAGGATGGATAAATTTATTGTTTAATTTTTCTTTAATTTTGATGGATTCGATTGTTTTTAAATAATTAGGTAAATGACACTTACTTCCCTTGAGGTTGAAACTTATTTCAGGAACCTCCCCTGAGATCTCTGAAATTACACTGCCCTCCCTTCTGGTGTTGTTGTTTGTTTTAATTTTTTCTTTCGTTTGACCTTTGTTAATAGAATTAACTGGAATTGCTGATATAAGCATGAAGATTCATGCAATGTTCCAATTTTACCCTCTCTAATCACATGCTAATGGGGGCAAAGATATTAAATACCCAATAAACCCTCAAACTATATTTTGTAAATGACGAAAATGCCCATGGGTCCTCTGCCTATATTTTTCTCCCTCTCAACCGGGAAGCTCCAGCTCCACGCCAATCAACCGGGAAGCTCCAGCTCCATGCCAAAAGCGATTGAAGGTCTGAAACTGGAGTAAAGGTAATCTTATTTTTTTATTCAAAAGTATATTTTTGATTGTTTTAAAAAGTATATTTCTAATTTTTCTTAAAACTATATTTCTAATTTAAAAAAAAAGGATATTTCTATTTTTTTGAAAGTATATAAAATTAAAGTGCATATGATACTTATTTTAAAATTATATAAAATTAAATTACATATGATGGAGGTTAAAATGTCAAGCTCAAGCAATGTAGAAAGCAATCCAAACCAAAATTACCTAAAGTATAGAAACAAAAGCTGTATGTGTGGACAAAGAGCTACAGTAAGAATCTCAGAATCCGAAAAAAAATAAATCATGGTTATACTATGTATGTCAAGTTGGAGCTTGCAATTTCTGGGATTGGTAACTCCACTAATCTGAATACGATCTTACAACCTTCAACAACTTATCATTTTCAATCAAGGCAACCAAGTCATGAGAATGCATCAGAAGCTAATGAGAGGACGATGGGTCTCGTAAGTGGAACCATTTTCACAAGAGTCCAAGTGATGGAAGAGAGTGTTGGATTAATGAAAATGCTAGTAGTTGCATATCTGTTGTGGCTGTCACGCCTCAAACTCCGGGTCACGTGAAACACCCATAAACAATCATGTAAAACATCCAACCCGATATTGACTCACAAATTAAGGCATACATGCATTTAATATATCCGCCGAAAGACTACATTACACGGTTCTAACACCGAAAAACATGTTATAACCATACATGATTCAAAAGAAGGAAAAAAAGGAGGACTATAGATCTTCTGTCTCTCTGGCAATCCCGAATGAACCTGCACGATCGGTACTTGAAAAATATTTTAAATCCCACACCGTGAACCAAAGCTCAGCAAAAGCTAGACAAACATGAAAATAAACAAAACATGCTTGAAAAATGAGGTGCCGTTTTCGACTCACACAAGCCACAAGAATGGTTTTGACAATGGTTTTAGATCTGAACTCATAAAAGTCTCAGAGGGAAAAACATTTCAAAAATGGTTTTATACGAGGACTCCCACGAGCCCCACATGCAACACTAATACACATACACCGACTCTCTCAAGCCTCAATAACAAATATATCACATTCAATGAGATGCTAGGATAAGAACTCTTTTTGACTCACAGGAGCCACGAAAATGGTTTGGAAACAGTTTTATATCACGATTCACACGAGTCTTAAATTGTAGTGATCTGGTACATTATTATTTTATATAATTAATTATTTAAACATAATTAGATTTTAGAACACGATTTTTTGAAAATTAATACAATATTTGGCGTGTGTTGAGACTCTAGAGAATTAATTCGTGATAAATTCTGTGATGTCATAAAATTTTAATTGTGTTACTTGAATTTAATTTAAAATTTTAGTTTATATAAGAGTAAATATGTAAATAAATATAAAGGATATTAATATATATGTATTAAGGTATCTCCAAAAAAATATGAATGAAAATGCCTCTCAGCCGAAGCTAAGAAGCTTTGGGAAGAACGCAGAGATGGAGAGAGAGAGAGAGAGAGAGAGAGACATTTTTGGAGATAGAGAGTAGAAAAATCGAGGGAGAGAGAGAGAGAGACGAAGGAGAGAACGCGCCAGTGCGCGCGACTGCCCGCCACCGCTGTGTCCCGCCACTCCTGCCACCATCCGCGGCCGCCGGTGCCGCCATCCCCTCCATTCCCACCAGTGCCCACACCCCCACCATCGCCAGTTAACGTCGCCGGTGTTGTCTTCTGTTCCTTCTTTTTCTTTTTCTCTACATTTCTACCATGGCTGGTGCTTAAAGCTAGGAGATTGAAACCAAATCTCCTTCCCACTCTCAAATTAAGGAGGTTAAACCTCAACTTGGAAGCTATAAAAGGAGAAGGAAAGCAATGAAGGTCTCACAGACCCGCGGTATGCACCCGTTTTAGCCACAACTAGCTGTTTCTTTCTTTTTCTCTCCCATAAAGATAAATCTAAACCCTAGCTTTTTCTCTTTTTTACAAATTGATGGAGTTGCATACTAAATTGGAAGTTACCAGAGGAGAATGAAAGCGTAATCAACCGGAGGAACGTATTCGAAGCTTCATGGAGCAAGAACCAGATCCGGCCGAATCTAGAGTTTTTGAAATTGGGATTAAATTTACAAGATTCTGCATCTAACAGGTAGGATTTAAACTAATTTCAGTGCTTTGTTATGATTTGTGTTGATTTGCTTAGACAATTTCATGAGAACCATAACTTTGTGAGATTAACTAAGACTTTAGCTAATTTATGGGCTAATGGAGTTGGGTTTACCATAATTAGTTAACATTGTGGAATTTGAATCAAGTGATAGGATTGAAGTCTCTTGTGAATAATATAAGGCTTATAAGGTGTCTACCCATGAATTTAAGGTTAGATTCAAGACTTAAGTTAATGAGTTGAGGAATGTTGTAAAGTTTGAATTCATGGAAGAAATAGATAAATGTTGGGTGATTGGGGGCTTAATGAAATATTTGCAACATGTAACTGGCTAGAGGGTGATTTGGAAGACCAAGTCAAGTAATTAGAATACATAAGTTTTATGGAGAATGAATTGAGATTGGTGGATTTGTGTCTTGTATTGGAAAATTTGTATATGAATGGTTGAATTTCCTAATTGAATTGGGTCAAACCTTACTTATGTGGAAACTTCATACATACATATAATATAAATTTCTTGTGTGTTTACAATATATGGATTGTGGTTATCATGATTGCATATGTGAGTTGAGGAATTAAGGAAATGAGGCTCGGATCTTATTGGAGCTAAATTAATGAGAAGGTACAAACTTATT
>JAOTRH010128745.1:0-14391 GCA_034768845.1 Heliamphora exappendiculata | reverse complement strand
TCTAAAAATCGTTGAGTTACCAATGATGACTTTTCTGCTTTTTAAAATTTTAAACTAATAGACAAAAAATTAAATTTATATATATATATTTTATGTGAAAAAGCAAAAAAATCTAAAAATCGTTGAGTTACCAATGATGACTTTTCTGCTTTTTAAAATTTTAAACTAATAGACAAAAAATTAAATTTATATATATATATTTTATGTGAAAAAGCAAAAAAATCTAAAAATCGTTGAGTTACCAATGATGACTTTTCTGCTTTTTAAAATTTTAAACTAATAGACAAAAAATTAAATTTTAAACCCTCCACCAAATGAAACCTTACTCTTTTATTGGTTGGTATTTAATTTTTTATTTTTTTAATATTTTTTTCTCATTAAAAAAATAAAAATAAATAATAAGTTAATAAAAATTTAAAATTAATAAGTCACAAAATGACTATTTTACGCTACACAAAAACTATAACAATTTTTTTTACAAAAAACTCAAAAACAAAAAAATAAAAAAACTAACTTTTAAGTAATTTTCCAATCAAGCCTAAAGTCACTTTAATTTAAGTTTTTTGATTTATTACTTTTTTAGCTTAAAATTTTTTACGGTTCACCAAACTAATTTTTACTTATTTAATTTGAAACGATTTTAAACAACAAATTTGGTTTAAACAGAAGTTGTTAAATGTAGGGGTGCACAAGAGATTCAAGAAATTCAAAAATCAAACCAACCTAATCTCTACGGGTTGAATTGGTTCGATTTTTACAAGTAATTGATTTGGCCTTGGGTCTCAAAAAAAGTAAACCGATAATATTGATTTGGTTCTTGGGTTAGTCTGAAATTAACCCGAACTAAATCAAAAATCGAACCGTATGGACCTGATTAATGTATATATATGTACATATATAAAAAATAAAAAATATTAACCATTAAATTACATATATAATTATTGTGAAATTCATATAGAAATAATAAAAAAATTAACTTTACAAATTAGAAAAAAAAATCATTAGATTAGATAATTATTATTAATTGTTATTTATTTGTATGATTTTTTTATTAGATATTTATCATTTTTTTTACTAAATAGATTGTAAAATAATTATTTAAGTTTTTATTTCATGCTTTTATTATATTGTATGAATATTAGCTTTTATTTGTTATTTATTTCAAAATTTTAAAATTTATACATATTAATTTTTTTCATACACGTAAAGCAATTTGTAAAATTCAAGAAACCGTCAAACCAAACTAATTTGATTTTTATTAGTTTGGCTTTATAATATAATTGAATTGGTTCTAAATTTAAAAGATAAGAACTGATAAAAATTAGTTCGATTCTAAAATTAATACGAATCCAAACTAAACTGATCATATACACCCCTAGTTAAATGAGGCTAAACTATTATTTTAAGTTGGATGAATTTATGAAAGTAGGGTGTTTCACATGTTATTAATGATCAAGTATCAAGCTGTAATTGTCTCATTGGTTGACTGTACATCCCATAACTAACGGAACATTCATTTAAAATTTAAACTCATTATTTTTACAGTAATTCTGTGCTCTCATAAAGGAACCCAAAACTTTGCCAAAAAACATTAACACCTCACCCTGTGGGTTTCATATTTATTAATTAATTAAGAAAATTTTAGCAAAAAGTTTAAAAAAATAAGTTTTAACGTGCAAGATTCATTAACAAAAATTTTAACGCACAAAGTTCAATTGCTCGATTTTTTCCAAAAATATCCTACAACAGATAAATTTATATGTCTTTTTATTTATGTGTAACAGATAAATTTATTTATTTGTATATCAATACAGATAATGCAAACAGATAAATTTATCTGTGTTCTTTATACATATTTTAAAAATGTACAGATAAATTTATCTGTGTTTTTTATACGTGCTTTCAATAAGACAAATAAATTTATCTGTATTCTTTACACATGATTTCAATAAAAGACAGATAAATTTATCTATATTCTTTATACATGTTTTAAAAAAGTACCGATAAATTTATCTATTCTCGAGTATTTTTATCCTAAAAGAACCTTGCGCATTAAAACTTTTATGAGTATAGACCTTACTCATTATGTTAGCCCAAGGGTTTTTTAATTTGATTTTGATGATTTTCATAATTTATTTTTTAAGAATAAATGGTTTTAAATGGATAATATTATATATTTTTAAGATGAAAGTTTTAACACATTTTGAACAATCTAAATTGACACCTTAGCCAAAATAAAATCACTTTTATCTAAAAAAGATTCAAGCACTTAAGCATTCTTTAATTAAAATATTTTGTGTTGATTTTAATTGAAAATTAAGTTAAACACTTTTAAAGCAAAGTATTCTTGAAGCATATCAAGTGTGTCAACACCCATTGATCAAATGGTTTGACACCCTAACTGTTTTTCAAGTTGATCTTCAGGTATCAAAAAGTTAGTGCCGACACAAACCAGTTTTGTGTCAACACAAAAGTGCCGAAGCGCCATGGACTCATTTTGAGTCGACAGAAACAAAATTTGTGTCAACACAAAAGTGATCTTCACTTTCGGTTTTCAGAAGTTTGGGTCAACACAAATGAAAATTGTATCGACACAAAACAACTGAGATCTCCTGCAGAATTTTGGTGTCGACCCTAAGACAAGTTATGTCGACCCAAAAGTCCCGAGCCTGCCTGTAGAATTTTGGTGTCGACCCCAAGATCAAATGTGTCGACATAAAACAACTGAGGCTAACTGCAAAATTTTGGTATCGACCCCAAAAACTAAATGTGTCGACACAAAAGAACCGAGGTTCCCTGCAGAGATTTAGTGTCGACACCAGAGACAAATTACACAAATGGTCCATCCGGATGCTGAAACTTTAAATGAGTCGACACCATATTCAAAATGTGTCGACCCTAGAACGTTGGAAGGTAAAGTGCAGAAATTGTGTCGACCCCTCAGAAAATTTGTGTGGATCCAACTACTTGAACAACCCTGCCATAGACACTTTGTGTCGACACCAAAGCTATTTGTGTCAATCCTAAAGACAAAAATTCAAAATACGACAGATCTCAACGGCTGAATTTTTGGCATTTATTACTCCCACCTACCTTCAACGGGTATGAACTCAGAAGAACTTATATAAGGAGTCACTTCTCAGCATTTAACAAGGTTGGAGACTTATATTTACTGTTCTATTGCTAAAATCAATCTGAGAGATCATCAAGTTCACATTTATTGCTGTAACTCCAGTTCTTGTTCTTCATCTCTCTTTACCCTATCATTTATTGTAAATTATTTCTGTAAAGAGAGTGAGTGTTCTTCATTTAATACCCTCTCGTTTATTGTAATCAAGGGTGAGTCACCTTTTAGCCTTTGAGTGAGTGAGTGAAACTCATCAAAGAAGAGTTCAAGAGAGATTAGAAGAAAAAAATAGAGACTTATTTTCATAGGATCTTCTTGAAGCTATATAAGGCATTGAATGTTCCCGTAAACATTCAGATAACTCAAGAGAAGACTTGAAGCTTGTAAATGCTTGAAATACGGCCGTGAAGTATTCTAAATAGTGAAAATACTCAAGAGAGATCTTGAGGAGTGGATGTATGCTAGGATAAAGTCGAACCACTATAAATTTCTGGTGTCTAATTTTATCTCTCTATCTCTCATTATTTAATACTTGCATTAATTTCATATTTGCTTATCTTGTCTTATTGCAATATTAAAACATTTCTGAAAAAGATTTTTAAATTGTTATTTATTTATTTAAACACCCAATTCACCCTCCTTCTTGGGTTGCCTAGATCTAACAATTGGTATCAGAGTTTGGACTCTTGATTTTGACTTAACAGTCTAAGAGTTTTATATGGCAACCACTAGTATTGAACCTGTCCAATCTGAAAGTCAATCGACTAACAGACCCCCTTTGTTCAATGGAACAAACTATAACTATTGAAAGGCTAGAATGAGAATATACATTCAAGCCGTAGACAATGACCTTTAGCGAATTATCATAAATGGACCCAAAAGACCCACCAAAACTGTTGAAAAAGAAAGTATCTATAAACCAGAAGAAGAATGGACTGAAACTGACATTGGAGAGGTACAAAAAAATACTAAAGCCACGAATCTTCTTTACTGCTCACTTGATCCAAATGGATTCAATTGGATCTCAACTTGTGACACCGCTAAAGAAATTTAAGATAGACTCGAAGTTACCCATGAGGATACCAATAAAGTGAAAGAGTCAAAAATCAGTCTACTTGTGCATAACTATGAACTAGTTAAAATGAAGCATGATAAAACTATATCTAATATGTTTACTCGCTTCACTAATATTATAAATGGACTGAAATCTCTTGGCAAGATTTATTCTAATGCAGAGATGGTAAGAAAAATTCTTAGGTGCATATCTAAGAGTTGGGAAGCAAAGGTCACGACTATACAAGAAGCTAAGGACCTGAACAGGCTCAGCCTAGAAAAATTTCTTGGTTCTCTCATGACCCGTGAGATGAACATCAAGATGGATGATAAGGAAGACAACAAAAAGAAGAAAGACATTGCCTTCAAGTCTTCAACTCATGATGACAAATCTGAAGAAGAGTCCTCTAGTGATGACAATGAAGACATGGCTCTCATCACAAAGAAGTTCAAGAAGTTTCTTAAAAATAAGAAACAAGGAGGATGGAAATTCTTCAAGAAGGAAGGATACAAGGGAGAACCAAGCAAGTTCAAAGGTGATTCCAACAGATTCAAAGCAGAACACAAGAAGGATGAGATAATCTGCTACGAATGCAAAAATTTTGGACACGTCAAAGCTGAATGCCCTCAGCTCAAGAAGCAATTCAAGAAAGGTTTCAAGAAAGTCATGATTGCAGATTGGGGCGAAAGCGATGACAGCATCTCTGAGGATGAAAAGGAAGAAAATGAAATTGCCAATCTATGCCTTATGGCCAGAGAAGATGATGAGGTAACTCCTGATTTTTTTTCATTAAAAGAACTGCAAAATGCTTTTAAGTATTTGCATGATGAGTTGAGAAAATTAGGTGCTAAGAATTCTATTTTAAAAATTTAGTTCTTTCCTTCTCAACTGAAATAGAGACTTTAAAGAGTGAGAAATCTTTCTTGGCAAAACAAGTCTCCGATCTGAAAAATAAAAATAAGATTTTGAATGAAAGAGTTGAGGATCTTACAAAAACTGTTTATAAGTTCACTCAAGAAAAGAAAAAATTTGGACAAACTTCTTGGGATGCAAAAATGTGTTTTTAACAAAGCTGGAATTGGTTACAAATCCAAGAAGAAACAAAAATTTTTGAGCAACATATTTGTCAAGGCATCACCAAATCATTTAAATGCCACTTGCATTCACTGTTATGAGCATAAACACATTGTCACCCATTGTCCACATAGAAAATCCTTAAATATTTCTTTTAAGAAGACTTGAGTTCCTAAAGGAACACACCCTTAATTAACTAACATCAAAGGACCCAATAAAATTTGGGTACCAAAAATTAAAATTTGATTCTCCTTACAGGTGTGTCTCAAATTTTCATTCAAGGAAGGGATGTGGTACCTCAATAATGCTTGCTCACGACATATGACAGGCAACAAATCGATATTTGCATCTCTCAAGCCAAAAGATAATGAATTTGTGACCTTTGGAGACAATGGTAAAGGAAAAATCATAGGAATTTGCTATATTGGTAAAATTCTTTCTCCTTCTATTAAAAATATTTTACTTGTTGATGGTTTGAAACATAACCTTCTTAGCATAAGCCAACTTTGTGACAAAGGTTACAAAGTTATGTTTGATCATGCTAAATGTGTTATTGAAGATTCAACCAATAATAAAGTTATTCATGAAAGTCATAGGCATGAAAATGTTTATACATTTACTCTAAGTGATCTTTCTAAGAATGACACTAAATGCTTAGCTACCTTGAGTGATAATAGTTGGTTTGACATAGAAGACTTGGACATGCACACATGAACTTAATTTTCAAACTTTTGAAAAAGGAATTAGTGATTGGGTTACCTCAAATCAAATTTGAAAAAGACAAAATGTGTGATGCATGTCAACAAGGTAAACAAATTAGAAGTTCTTTTCATTATAAAAATGAGATTTCAACTTCTAGACTATTACAACTATTGCACATGAACTTATTTGGTCTAACAAAGACTTTAAACCTTGGTGGCTAAAGATACGCCTTTGTTATTGTAGATGATTTCACTAGATACACTTGGGTGCTATTCTTAACTCATAAGGATGAAACCTTTGTCTCTTTTTTAAAACTGTCTCAGAGAGTTCAAAATGAAAAAAGTTTTTAAATCACAAGTATTCGAAATGATCATGGTAGAGAATTTAAAAATAAAAATTTTAAAAAGTTTTTGTGATAAAAAGTTCTTAGAAACAAAGCTCGATTGGTAGCCCAATGTTATAATCAAGAAGAAGGCATCGATGTTGATGAGACTTTTGCTCCTGTGGCTAGGCTTAAAACCATTAGGATGTTGTTTACTTTTACATGTTTTAAAAACTTCAAACCCTATCAAATGAATGTCAAGAGTGCCTTTTTAAATGGTTTTATTTCAGAGAAAGTTTATGTGAAACAACATCCTGACTTTAAAATTTTAGATTTTTCAAACCATGTTTTCAAATTTACCAAGGCTCTCTATGGTTTTAAACAAGCACCAAGAGCTTAGTATGAAAGGCTTAGCAAATTCTTGATTGAAAATGAATTTTTTAGATAAAAATTGATATCACCCTTTTTATCAAGTCTCAAGGAAGTGGTATGCTAGTTGTATAAATTTATGTAGATGATATAATTTATTGTGCAACTAACGAATCTATTTGCAAGGATTTTAGTAAGTGTATGTAGGGAGAATTCGAAATGAGCATGATTGGTGAGCTCAACTACTTCCTAAGACTCCAAATCAAACAATCACAAGAAGAAATCTACATCAATCAAACAAAAAACACAAGGGACATATTGAAGAGGTTTGACATGCTGAAAGCAAAGCCTATGGGAACTCCAATGTGTCCTACAACAAAGCTTGATAAATATGAAGATAGTAAAGCAGTAGATGAAAAGCATTATAAAGGTATGATCGGATCCCTCTTATATTTCACTGCTAGTAGACCGGATATAATGTTCAGTGTTTATATGTGTGCTAGATTTTAATCTAATCCTAAGGATCACATGTGACCGTTGTTAAGCACATCCTTAGATACCTCTTAGAAACACAAAACCTATGATTATTTTATCCTAGAGGAATAGCCTTTGAGTTATTTGGCTTTCGAATGCTGATTTTGTCAGATGTAAAGTAGATAAGAAAAGCACAAGTGGTACTTGTCAATTTCTAGTACACTCACTAATCTCTTGGTTTAGCAAGAAGTAAAACTCAGTGGCCTTGTCTACAGCAGAAGCCGAGTATATCGCAGCTGGAAGCTGTTGTGCACAAGTTCTTTGGATGAAACAACAATTAGAGAACTATGGTTTTCACTTAGATCATATTCCTATTAAATGTGATAATACAAGTGCAATTAAGATATCCAAGAATCTTATACAACACTCAAGAACAAAACACATAGAAATTAGACATCATTTTATAAGACATCATGTGCAAAAAGGAAATATTGAACTTGAATTTATAGGCACCGATTACCAGCTAGCTGATATTTTTACAAAATCTTTAAATGAAGAAAAAATATGCTTTATTATAAGAGAACTTGGTATGTTATGTACTCCAAATTGATGATTTATATGCCATGCTAACCATGTCTTTTATTGTATTTCAATATACTTGATATTCTTTCTTGAATGTGAAAATGTGTCGACACAAGTTGAAAATGTGTCAACACAAATATGTGAAGTATCGACACAAAACTGTATAGAAGTGGCACTGGGAACAAAAGTGTCGACACCATAGTTTTTTCGGACTCTCGGTAAATTTGTGTCGACACCAATCTTAACTGGGTCGACCCAAATGGCCAAACAGTGTCGACACCAACTAAAATTGTGTCGACACCATCTCATCTCTCTATTTCGATACCCACACTTGACACGAAATGTGTCGACACCAAATGAAACTTGTGTTGACACAAATCGTTATGTCTATAAAAAGACGCGTCGATCCCTAAAACGTCATTTCGTTTCCCACTCTCACTCCTCATAAACCGTTCCTCTCCCGCCTTCTCTTCCTCAAACCCTGAGTCGACCCTTCCCCTTCTTCTCAAATCTAATCCCAAATTCATCAAAATGCCACCAAAGACGATGGGCAAAGGATCTAAACGATCCATTGACGAAGGACCTTCAAGTCCAAGGACGTCAAAACGGAAGAAGACGACTACGACGGCGACTGCAATAACCTCCGTCCCACAAAGCGTTGTCTCCTCTGAGGTAATTTCTTTTTAAACTCCTATATCTCGTCAACTTTAATTTTTTTCATTTGTAAACCGAAAAATTTGCTCCAGTCGCTCTATAGATTTCGCATTCTTTGACTCCATTGAGATGAGGTTTAAGGATCTCTTCTCAAGCCTTGGGTGAAAAAGGCTTTTACAAATCCAAGAGCCTCATTCTCCCACATTGGTGAAGTCCTTCTATGCTCACATGCACATTCTCCTCATTCCGTCCACTACCATCACCACATGGGTGAATGGTAAAGAAATCATTTTGTCCCCTTCTGCTCTGAATGAAATCTTGGACATTTTTCCTGTCGATATTTGTGTTTACCACAGCCAGAAACCTATCGAGGTTGAAGGTTTTTCCTTTTCTAATGCTGTTAAAAATATTTTTGAAAATGAGGACATCGACCCATCCAAGCCCTTAGAGGCCATCACCCTAAAACTCGAAATGCGCATTTTTCACTATATGGTCAACTATATTTTTCTCCCTTAGATGAAAAAATTTGGTGATGTATCCTACATGCACATATTCATTATGTGGTGTATTTTGGAGAAGAAAAATCTAAATCTAGAATTTCTTTTCATTTCCCATATGTTTCATTCTCATGACAAGAAAAACTCCTCTCTCCCTCACGGAATGTCTCTCACAGAGTGTTTCAACACTTTAAAGTTAATCTCTCTGAAAAAAAGGCCATTGCCTTTTCTAAACATGATCTTTATGGAAAATTCTTCCTAAAGCACATGCAAACTGCATGTGTAGATGGTGCTTGGACCACCATTCGCAGAGGTACCCATCATCTGTCAGGACTCCTCCTCCTTCACGTGATGTTTTCTTCATTTCCATAGACCTTGATTCTCCTCCTTCCTATCCTGCCTTTCATGACTCTTTTGATACTCCTGGTCTTTCTCACTCTGCTCCTCCTCATCCTACATCTACCCCTGTTCTCCCTGCTGCTCACATCATCATGCATTGGTCATATTCAAGTGGATCTCTCTGAAGTTCTTTTTTCAATTAACTCTCTGTCTGAAAAAGTCACTCTATTCTAAGCAAAAGTTGATCAAAACTTTTTCGACTTGCATCATACTGTCTCTACCCTATCTGAGAAGATAAAACATCTTGACAAAACAAACCGTAGCCTCAGACGAGATGTAAAAAATGCCACTGATGCAGGAAAAGCCCTATGCAAAATGATGGATGAGAACATTTCATCTATTGTCACTTGCAACAAGTCCATTCTCCATCAAGTGCGCAAGGAGTATGACCAAGACATAGTCACTGCGGTGCATGCCAACTCCCAAAAGATGGAAGAGCACTTGAAATGGCTAAAAGAGGCATGGGCAAAGCAATTCAAGCCTAAGGAAACCAAGGAAGAGAAAGCAGCTCGTCTCAAGTGCGAAGCAGACCTAGTTTTGGCAGCTCGCTGGGAAGCCCTCGCAGTAGGTGATGCCAAGGAAGAACGAGCATGTGCGGCAAAGGAAAGAACTTCTGCCAGTAAGGACAAAGTCAAGGCCAAGAAGGAGTTTAAACGTTTCATGGATGACCAGTAGCACTTTTTTTGCTAATTCCAAAATGAGGGTGATTACAGTAGAAACAAGGAGAGAAGTAGAAAGAGAAGAAGTGAAGAAGTGAATTGGAGTTTCAAACATTTTTTTAAAAGTTTTTTGAAGGAGAAGTTGTAATATTTTAACATACATTTCTCTTGGTTTGATGGGTTATTTGTTGGATGAACAGTTTAAATGTTGTGAATGTTATGTTGTGAATGTTTGAACAATTTTTGTTTTGGATGAATAGTATCATAATTGTTCTTATATCTATTCATTACATTTTATTCTTTTGGGTATGAATGTGTGTTGAATGGATTACATATGAAATTAGATGTGATTGGTTAAATCACTTTACATATTTATTGTTTTGCTCAAATTAGAATAAATTCTGAATGTTTCTTAAACTCTTATGCAAATTATGTTAAAAACTGTATGTTTTCATTCTAATGTATGCCTAGCCTCTATAATTGCTTTTATTGTTTAAGGCATATCGATAAGGGGAGAACCCTTGTTGAAAAATATTTTAAATTAATTTTAAAAAAATATAAATATGGTTGTAATCATTAAAAAATGAGAGATTATTACTCCAAGGGCTTTTTAATTTGATTTTGATGATTTTCATAATTTATTTTCTAAGAATAAATGGTTTTAAATAGATAATATTTTATATTTTCAAGATAAAAGTGTTAACACATTTTGAACAATCAAAGTTAACACCTTAGCAAAAAAATAACTTTTATCTCAAAAAGATTCAAGCACTTAAGCATTCTTTAATTAAAATATTTTCTGTTGATCTTAATTGAAAATTAAGTTAAACACTTTTAAGACAAAGTATAATTGAAGCATATCAAGTGTGTCAACACCCATTGATCAAATGGTTTGACACCCTAACTGTTTTTCAAGTTGATTTTTAGGTATCAAAAAGTTAGTGTCGACACAAATCAATTTTGTGTTAACACAAAAGTGCCGAAGCGCCCTGGACTCATTTTGAGTCGACCCAAACATATTTTGTGTTGACACAAAAGTGATCTTCACTTTCGGTTTCCAGAAGTTTAGGTCGACACAAATGAAAATTGTGTCGACACAAAACAACCGAGATCTCCTACAGAATTTTGGTGTCGACCCCAAGACAAGTTATGTCGACCCAAAAGTCCCGAGCCTGCCTGCAGAATTTTGGTGTCGACCCCAAGATCAAATGTGTCGACATAAAACAACCGAGGCTAACTGCAGAATTTTGGTATCGACCCCAAAGACCAAATGTGTCGACACAAAAGAACCGAGGCTCCCTGTAGAGATTTAGTGTCGACACCAGAGACAAATTGAATCGACACAATTGGTCCCTTCGGATGTTGAAGCTTTAAATGAGTCGACACCAGATTCAAAATGTGTCGACCCTAGAACGTTGGAAGGTAAAGTGCAGAAATTATGTCGACTCCTCAAAAAATTTGTGTTAATCCAACCACTTGAAGAACCCTACCCTAGACGCTTTGTGTTGATACTAAAGCTATTTGTGTCAACTCTACAGACGAAAATTCAAAATACGGCAGATCTCAACGGCTGAATTTTTGGCATTTATTGCTCCCACCTACCTTCAACGGTTATGAACTCACAAGAACTTATATAAGGAGTCACTTCTCAGCATTTAAGAAGGTTGGAGACTTACATTTACTGTTCTATTGCTAAAATCAATCTCAGATATCATTAAGCTCACATTTATTGCTGTAACTGCAGTTCTTGTTCTTCATCTCTCTCTACCCTATCATTTATTTTAAATTATTTCTGTAAAGAGAGTGAGTGTTCTTCATTTAATACCCTCTCATTTATTGCAATCAAGGGTGAGTCACCTTTTAACCTTTAAGTGAGTGAGTGAAACTCATCAAAGAATAGTTCAAGAGAAATTAGAAAAAAACATATGTTTGTTTTCATAAAATCTTCTTGAAGCTGTATAATGCGTTGAATGTGCCCGTAAACATTCAGATAACTCAAAAGTAGACTTGAAATTTATAAAGACTTGGAATACGCCCGTAACGTATTCTAAATAGTATAAATATTGAAGGGAGATCTTGATGAGTGGATGTAGGTTAGGATAAAGCCGAACCTCTATAAATCTCTGGTGTCTGATTATATCTCTCTATCTCTCATCTTTTAATACTTGCACTGATTTCATATTTGCTTATCTTGTCTTATTGCAATATTAAAAAATTTCTAAAAAAAGTTTTTAAATTGTTATTTATTTTTTTAAACACTCAATTCACCCCTCTTGGATTGCCTAGATCTAGCACATTAAAATTTTTTATACTAAATGAAAAATAATAAAACAGCCTATAAATTAGATTGTTAACCAATTTTTTGATTAATTAATATGATTAATCTCTCTTTTTTGCCTATGTTTTTGGCGCCTCTCTTCTGCCTCTATTTTTGGCACCAGAAAAACTGACATGTCCTCTTCTTTTAGTTTGCTTTTTATTTGGCAAACCTTTGTTGTTTCATTTTTTTTCTTTTATGTGGCAAACCTTTGTTGTATTTAGACAAAGATAATTACTTATTTATTTTTTTTATTTTTTTTATTTTTAATAAAAAATTTTATCATTTAGACAAACTATTATTATACTTTTTAGCTCCTCTCACTAAGAGGAGTCAGAAAAATAATTTTTTTAACCAAAATATAATTTAAAAAAAAAAATAAAATAAGTAAAAATAAGTCAATAATTCAAGTTCTATATTGATTATATTTTTGATTTTAGTGAACTTTTTTACATTTTAATCAAAAAAATGTTATTTTTTTAGTTCATTTTATCGAGATAATTCGAAAAAATAAAAAAATAGTCAAAATGAAAAAAGTTCAAAAAAGACAATAATAAAGAAAAATTTTGAAAATTTACGCCAAACAGGACCATAGCTAATCATATGAAGGGTAGTGGTCAACTTAAATCCATAATACTTGTTTTGAGATAAACATAGAATGATGCATTTTTTTAGACCAAACAGGACCGTAGATTGTAATTTGTGAAAAGCAAATACTTAAACCAATCCAAAACAATACTAGCGAGATTTATCAATGTGACAATGTGAAACATGACATCAAAATGATCTTGAATGGCTACATGTCAAACATGGCATCAAAATGATTCTAGACTTTCATTATCTTCAGGTGATTCCATGCTAGTTAACATATTAGTGAAGCTTTGATAGCTCCTCCCCCAATACGGAGAGAGGGATGACAATGATCCTAACATAAACAAAAAAATAAAAATAAAAATAGATAAATATTAATGTATCTTGATCGCATACTAAAATAATTGATAATATAAAAGATAATATACCTGAAATGGTTGCATGTCTTGAAATATTTTTGGTTGATATGGAAAAAGTCCTCCATGGGGTGTATGCTGGGATGGAAAGCTGGGGTATATTCTGGGATGGAAAGCATTTTTGTAAGAACAAACCTGATTGGAATGGGTTTACTCGACCAATGTGTTGAGATTGTTGGGTAGAGAAGTCCTAATACAAAAATATAAAATTACTTTCATTCTATTATTAGAAACATAATGAGATAAGGGTACACCAAGTTTCTTACCATTGTATCTTGGCTCTCAATTCTTACAAATCCAACATTCTCATTATCAAAATCCTCATCATGAAAAAATGCAAACAGAAGTTAGCAAATGCGGTAAAAATTATATTTGGTCCCTAAGAAAAATTTTTTTAAAAAAATTTGATTACCATTTGTAAAATATTGTCATTGGTTGTGATTTTTGTTTCTTTGTCAGTGCTGTTTTTTTTTTGTAATAACCGCTTCAATAGTACTTTGCTTGTGTTTGCATGATGGTCGCCCCTTTTGACATGCAACAAATGGATCAACTATGTGTGGACTCTCTTTTAATATTGCAAGACCTTTTGACATTGAATCAACTTCACCTTTCATAGACTCCTATTTTAATCTATGTACATGTGTTAACACCTTCTCATACATTTCTTGAGAATGCTGTGCCAATTCTGCAAGCTTATCAAACTCATTATGCATATTGTCACAGCGGCGTGCTTCAGATTTTGCAGACGAGTTGTCATAACTGATTCAAACAGTTATGTGACTCCTTTTTACAATTTTGCTCCTCATAGGCACTAGGAGCAAAGCGCTGCTGAGCAACAACACAACTGAATTTAGCAAATCAAGCTCGTGGAGCTTGTTTAAGACCATAGGGAGCACGCCGAAGACGACAAACGGTGTGAGAAGGATGTTCATAACCAGGTGGAGGGTGCATATAAACTTCCTCGGCAAGATCACCATTCAGAAATACATTTTTGACATCCATCTAAAATAGTTGCCAATGACGCACAGCAACTACTGTAAGCAGAGATCGAACAGAAGTAAGATGGGCAACAAGAGTAAAGGTCTCCTCATAGTCAATCCCATACTCCTGAGAGAAACCCTTCGCAACAAGACGAGTTTTGTATCGTTCCACTG
>JAOTRH010128734.1:0-14392 GCA_034768845.1 Heliamphora exappendiculata | reverse complement strand
GTATTACGATAACCAAATACTACTATTAATAGACTCTTGATGACTTTTTTTATTTAATCAATAAAGGATACATATGTGAACTTAAATGAAGTAGAAACAACTTCTCACTTCTCATATAATTATTGATTTCGTTGCATAGTTTTTATATAAATTTTCAAAAATATAATTTTCTTTGTTTTCTTAAAAAATACTTAAAACTATTAAATATAATCAAAATATTAAACTTGTATTGCGAGAATCGCATTAAAGTGAAATAAGCACAAATAGATAAATTTAATGCGCGAGATCTAATCGCCTATAATACAGATAAATTTAATATAAATAGATAAATTTATATGTAATGCATACAAATAAATTTATTTGTCATTTTTTTTAACATTAACAAATATTAAATAAATAAATTTATCTATTAAGTTAAATATGCACAAACAATAGAATAATCTCATGCATGTATCATTTTTACTATTGGCAATAACTTCTGGCTACCTGAAATTTGCTCATTGAATTGGAAGTCAATTTTATTTTACGATTATGTACTTATTGGCTTGCTTCCATCTATTGAATTAAAAAGATAAAACTAAATAAGCATGAAATTTGTTTGATGCAGTTTTAAAGTAGTTCAGAAATTAAAGATTATTTGGTTTAAAGTAGTTTTAAGTGATTTTAAGTTAAATAAATAATAAGACAATAACTAATGTTTTAAAGTGGTTTTAATTGAACTAAAATCAAATAAAAGTTGTTACAAAAAAATTTAAATGTTTGTATAACTTTATATTCAACATGGAATCTGTTTGATAGCTCTGGATAAGTAAATTTTAAAATATAATTTTTATAAAAAAAAAAAAGCTATTGCGTATACTAAAAATTATGATATTTTTTAAAAATATATAAAGATATTTTAGTTAAAAAGCTAGAAGTCATTTAAGTAATAGGGAATAAGCAAAATTATCCAAACTAATTTAAAAGGCTTTTTTGAGATTTTAAGCCAAAAAAATAATAAATCAAACTTTAAATCACTACCCAAACGAGGCCTAAGCCCATTCCTATAGTGCAATTTTAATAATTAGATGTGGCTGTGTTTTAGAAATAAGGTACTCACTTTTAATGGGTTTTTTTACCTTACTCTTTATTATAACTTTTTCTCAATGGCTTCCTGAGAGTTAAAATTCAACTTCCTATTTTCTTTAAATACTAGGTACATAATATATAAAATTTATATAAATGTTTATAGGCATTTATTTAGTAGATTAAGTTGAAAATGAGATGTGAATGGATCGTCTCCACATCAAGAGACTAATTTTTTAAAAAGATTTTATTATATCTTGAATTTAAAAAATTAAGTTATCGTATTTTTAATATAAAAAAAATCACGATTCCCTCAAAGAGACATGATTAGAGTTACAAGTAAAAAAATAACTTCTTAAAATAATTTTTAACTAATTTAGAGAGCCATTTGGTAGAAAATAGAGAATGTGATAATATATATATATATATATATATATACACACACAAA
This sequence comes from Heliamphora exappendiculata, assembly GCA_034768845.1. NCBI lineage: Eukaryota > Viridiplantae > Streptophyta > Magnoliopsida > Ericales > Sarraceniaceae > Heliamphora > Heliamphora exappendiculata. The sequence goes on along the minus strand of JAOTRH010128734.1, from coordinate 12,879 downwards.
AATGCTAATTATCGTCCAATTAGCAGAGATTAATAGGTAAAAATATTTATTAATAATTATACAAAATCTGTTTAGATTTGCCAAAGTGCATAAAATGTATATATTTGTATTGAAATTAATTGTAACATTTTTTTGTCTTCATTTTCTCAGTAACTGTTGCCTAGTGACCAGTGGTTGACACGATTCAATTATGAATTCATTTTCTAAATGATTTAAAAGTTAGCTATTTTGGTTTATATATTTATAAATCAAAATTAGCCATTTAAAAAATAAAAATCACTATAAAATAGGATAATTTAATAAATTGGGACTAACTTATATAAGACTTTATCTCGATTTTAATTGGGATCTCCGCAAGTGGGCAGTAAAATTAGTCCCCTAAAAATTAATTAAAGTGCAGGTAAATTGGCTCTAACATTCTGAATTATCCCCAAAAAAACAAACCCCAATGGGATGATATACTCTCTAGACTTCCTCTAAAAATCCCTTGAGACTTTATTTTTTGATTTCATAGTCGACCTACAACGATATTTGAATAGTTTATTTTTTAAAAAATTATTCACGTAAAAAGTTAATTTATTTGGACATCGATAAATACATGAATAATCATATTTTATTTTTATAATTTGTTCATACACTTATCAATATTCTATTAAATTAGATTAATTTTTACATAAGTAACATTTTTCACTTGACCTATGTGATGAAAATTTTTGTTGTAATTATTATTATTATATATTTTTATTAGTGCACAAGTGACTCTATTTAAAAATGCTCTAAATCCTATCATAGATAGCCCATGTTTTGAGATAATTGCTTATTTATTTTTTTAATTGGCTTATTTTTATCTTCAGTTAATTTTTTTATTATTTTTTTGAACTATTATATTTTTCGATTCTTCTTATCGAGACGAGCTGCTAAAGTAAATTTGTTTAATCAAAAGATAAAAAAATTCAAAAAAAAAATCAAAATAAGCTAATAAGTTAAATTTTATGTTGCTTATTTTTATTTTTAATGAACTTTTCATTATTTTTTTTTGAGAACATGAAATACTCAAGACACTCATAATTTCTGCACCTTGCACTTGGCATGGTTTGATCTCATCGAGACATTGCGAACAAGTCAAAAAAAATTAGTCAATGGATTAAAAAGATTCAAAAATAAAAATAAAAATAAGCAAAAACTGCAAAATTTAGACCAAACGGGGCCATAATATAAAAAATAATATAACATTTTATTACTTCTCTAGATAGGAACTTCTAAGATGCGTGCGGGTCTTATTAATGCAAATAATAATAATAATAATAATAATGTGCATTGGTCCCAATTAGTAATGTTTATATTTACTATTTTTTTATTCTAAATTTTTAGTAAATTATAAACAAAAATATATTTAATAATTATTTTTTTTCTAAAAAACATTAACACTTTTTAAAATTTACAAAAAAAATTTATAAATAGAGAAAATGTGTTTTAACTTATTTTGTGAATAAATTTTTATTATATCTTTCTTTCTCCACTACTTCTAATTAATCATTTCATCGTGATATCTGACCACTTCTTTCGATTACTATTTTTGATCACCGCCTCCGGCCCCTACCTCTTATGATCGCCTCTAGTCATCACATCTAATCATTACATACGGTTACTGCTTTCTACTACTACCGCTACCGCTTGCTATTCCATATCAGTAAACGCCCCAATCCAATAAGTACATTCGTTTACAATTTTTCACCACTACATTTCAAATATTTATGTACCAAATATATTTTTGTTATGATTTTTTATAAAATAAATAAAAATATATAATTTTTATTTGTCATAAATAAAAAAAATTGTTAACATTGCCAAACATTCCTTATTGCCAGATTTATCTTCCCTTGGACTCATCCTATAGAATAAATAAAACTTAGATTTCAGAATAATCTCAACAACAAGAATTTATAGAGTTAAACCACTATAAGACATTGTTTGGGCTAAATTTTATTAATTTAAGTTTTTTTTCTTTTTAAAACTTTTTTCATCTTTTGACTAAAAATATTTATTTTTTTAAATCGTTTCAATAAGATGATGTGATATCCTAGTATCCCACATCGGAAAGGAAGAGGGAGTTCCTGAGTTATAAGAGAAAAATTTTTGACCCTTACATTCAACGAGGCATTTTTCTAGGTGGTAGAGAGCTTAGCAGAACCCCTCAGTTAAGCATGCTTAGGCGAGAGTAATGCAAGGATGTATGACCCTTAGAAAAAACAAAATCATGAGGCCTTTGCTAAAAGCGTACAATATCGTTGCCATGTGAAGAGTCGGGGTGTTACAGATTGTATCAGAGCCGACTCTCCTCACTTCCGAGTGTGGGCCCCTGCCATCTTGCGTGACCCGTGGACGGGTTATTGAGTGGGCGGATCGATAAGGACTGACAGGCTATTGCACGAGGACGTGCAACCCTAAGGGGGATGGATTGTGATATCCTGGTATCTCACATCGAAAAGGGAGAGAGTTCCTGAGATATAAGAAAAAAATCTTGAACCCTTACATTTAATAAAATATTTTTTCAAGTGGTAAGGATCCTAGCAGAACTCTGCAGTTAAGTATGCTTGGACGGGAGCAATGCAATTATGTGTGACCCTCTGGAAATAACAAAACTGTTAGGAATTTACCCAAAGCGGACAATATCCTTGCCATGTGAAAGGTCATGGTGTTACAGATGAACTGAAAAAATAAATATAAAAATTTGATCAAAAATATTAAAATATTCACTAAATACAAAATTAAGAAACATAAAAATCTCATTATAAGAATAATTCACATAATCCCTCAAACAAGGCCTAAATCTCACATAAAAAACGAACGTGCTCATGAACTGAAACGAATCTCAGCTAGGGTATGCTCATGAATTGTTAAGTTTGGGATTAATTTTTTTGTGAATTATTTTTTTGTTTTTAGTAAAAAAATTTTAGTATTAATTCAAAAGAATATACTTTTTGTTTGTTTTCGTGATGAGAAAATGAAAAAATAAATTTTTTTATCAAAACTTAAAAAAAATTCACATAAAATGAAAAAAAAAACAACTTAGTGGGCTTTTGGAATTTTTTTTTTAGTTTTTTGGTTTTTATTGAACTTTTTTTCAAAATTACCCATAACAAGCATGTTTTTTAAAATTTTCTCAGCACAATAAACCAAAAAAAGTAAAAACTTTAAATCAAAATATAAAAAAAAGTTCATAAAAAATAAAAGAAAAAAACTCTAAAAAAAAGTCACAAGTTTTTTTAGTCCAAACATAGCCTAAGTGAGTATTGACCGAATTACAAGAATAATTCAACTTAAATTTAAGGCACAGATCAAAACACATTCCTATTATTTTTATTGGAAATTTATATTCACATTCCACTTTCATATAAATGCACTCTAATATTTATTTAAGGTGTCTAAAATTTTACTTGACATGTTGTTTAATACACACTAGAATACGCATATTACGGTACATTTATAAAAAATATAGAGTTTAAGCTCCTGTTTAGAGTGTCTAATTAATTAAAGAAGTTTGAATTTTTAAAGGTTTAACTTTTTTTTTAAAAAAAAAAGAAAAATAATAAATTATTTGGGATAGTTATTTTAGGGTAATTTTTTGGGTAAGTAAATTATTTTAGGTTAGTATGTTTTGCTTTTTGTTAAAATATCTATTATATTCTTATTTTTTGCTTTTAAATTACAGTATTGTGATATTAGCACAAAATTTTTTTATTTGCGAGTAGAGTTGACTTTGAATTTAAAGTATTATATTCATATCACTTTAAAAAAGTTAGAATGTTTAGAATATGCATATATTTTTCTCTTAAAAAAAGAGTAACAAAAATATTGAAGTTTTTTGAGATGCCAAACACTCTAATTTAAAAGTTGTTTTTTATACTAAAGGCTAGCTTTTTAAAAATACTAAACCAGAACTAAACCCCCTTTTGGTTTCACTTAGAAGCTGACTTTTTTACAAAAATAAAAAATTAACTTTTAAGCTCATTTCGTTATTCTAATAAGCTAACTAGCTTTTTTATTTTTTTTTTCAAAAAAAAATTTCTACACATCCCAAACACCCTCATTATTTTCAAGTAAGATTACTGTAATACCCCCAATTTAAATGTTAACCCTCCTCACAAATATAAAATTATATATATTGTGTCAATATCCTAAATAGCGTAACTTAAAAAATAAAAAGTAAGAGCATATTTGACAATTTCATAAAAAAACAAAAAAAGTAACAAAATTACTATAAAAAATTATCCCAAACAACTTAATTATTTTTTTTTTCTTCTCTATATATATGCAAATATGTAAATATACATGTAAAAGCCTCTTCTCTAGGCTTTTTACAATAATTTCTATGTTCTCAAAAATCAAGAGAGAAGATAAATACGAGATTAGATCATTCCTTCCTTATAGACCTTGTTTATAAATAGTTTCTTCATATAAGAGTAGATGAGATGATAGTTTCTTCATATAAGAGTAGATAAGACAGATATAGGGCAATTATTTTTTGATATCTTAGCATCTAAATGCTTATATGGGTAGAATTCTTGTCACCATTTTAGGCACGACTTATAAGGATAGAATTCTCGATACCATTTTAGATGATGTGATTTGAGGAGTGCTTATAGTCATTATTTTGGAGTGGCCTTGCTTGCCCACTTGACTGGGGCATTCTAGACATTCTAAACAAATCTTAAATATTATTTTTCTTTTTTCTTCTTTATATACATGTAAATATGTCAATGCAGAGACCTAGGAGCGATTAGTTTGCTTCCAAAGATCTCCATAAGTCAACCCAGAAAAGGCCAGAAATGAACAGAAACACCTTGAAATTCATTTGATTAGTAACCAATAAACTTGAAGAACTTTATTATTGTGGGTCATTTCCTGGCCATTTCTTCCCATTAATTCATGAGTGGACTTTAATTCTTCCTATTTGTGTGTGTTTTTTTCCTTTTCTTTCCTTGCCTTTCACACTTCTGTCTCTAGAAAATTGACTTTTAATTCCATGCCCAAAGGACAGAACCTGGAAAATTGTCATCAAAAAGTCTGAAGTAATTATTTGGCACTCTCAAAATAATACGGGATATTATCTACGTAATATTCATATTTAATTATATATTAAAAATATTTTGTGGCATAATATTATTATGCAACGAACACACACCATTGGCTTTAATTCACATAAAGTAATAAAGAATACAAACAATTACAAGAACACAAGGATATACCTAGTTTGACGAGCTATCTATGTTCACAGGTAATGAGAAACAATCTATTTTATTAAATAAAAATTACAAAAATCTCTCTCAATCTCTGGCATCAAACTAAGCATCTCTATGCACTTTGTGGCCTCTTTTTGAGTCTTTATAGTGTATCTCTCTTAACCCAAAATAAAATAAAATGTACATATATATAAGTTTTCACCCAAAACTCCTAGAAAAACACTTATAGTACGTCGAGGCGGCGCTCGAGCCCTCAACAAGTGCGTACTAGTATCATACACTGTTGCTCCCTAAACATCACGGCGCTCGAGTGTCTTGCTAGCCTCAACTAGCACTTGGTTCTGTCCTCCTGACGCTCGAGCATCTAGTTAGCACTTTACTAATGCCAACTTCTCGTGTATTGGCTCTCGAGCGCCCAGCTAGTGTCAGTTAGCACCAGCTCGTACCAGTTAGCACTAATTAGCGACGATTTTTTGTTTTTAAAAAATTGGAGACAATTTCAACAATATATTGGCTCATCTTTGTTGAATATACAAAAATGACTCACTTAGCATGCATCGTCTATTTTTATTTTTCAAAAATATCATGTAGATAATACTACATGGTACTCTAAGAATAGTCAATAATTTTCTACAAATTTGATTCTTGATCTTTTAATTTTGTACAATTATTAGCTAGTGATTGAATATACAAAAATGACTCATTTAGCGTGTATCACTTATTTTATTTTTCAAAAGTATCATGTAAATAATACTACACAATACTATAAGAGTACGCAATAATGTTCCACAAGTTTAATTCCCTTGAACTTCCAATTTTGTACAACTATTAGTGGTGCAGAGATTCACCTTTGAACACAAGAGGCTCACATCATCTTTTAATTTTCTAAAAAACTAGTGACATTAAGTAATCATACCCATGAAAGGAACAAAACACCTTGAAATTCAATTGATTTGGGTACTAATACACTTGAAGAACTCTATTATTATTGTTGGGTCATTTCCTGGTCATTTCTTTCCATTCATGAGTGGACTTTTTATCCTTTTTTTGTTTTTTTTTCTCTTTTCTTTCTTAGCCTTTCAGATAGACTTCTGGTTCTGGAAAATTAACTTCCAAGTCCACTTCGAATGAAAAGGCTGTGACTTAAAGTTATTTTAAATTAAAAGATAACAAGACAATAATAAGTTAAAAACTTTAATAAGAAAGAGTTATCATAATTTTTTTATTTATTTTATATAATTTTACACTCAAAATAGATCTTGTTTGATAGAATTCGACGAGTAAGTTTTAAAAATATAATTTTTATAAAATAATAGATATAAAAAAAAGATAAGTATAATAAAAATTATGTGGTTTTTAAAATATATTAAAATATTTTAGGTTCATAAGCAAAAATAAAAATAACAACTAATAAGCAAAAAGGCACAAAAGTTTATATTGAGAAATGAGACTTAAAGCTTATTTTAAGTAAAAGACTTTAAACCTAATAATATATTTTTATTAGTCCCATCATATTTAAAAATGCTGTAAATCCCATCATATATAGCCCCTGTTTTGAGATAATTACTCATTTATGTTTTTTAGTTGGTGTATTTTTATTTTTAGTGAATTATTTTATTATTTTTTTAATTATTATATTTTTTATTATTTTTATTGAGGCGAGTTTTAAAAATAAATTTGCTTAATCAAAATATTAAAAAAATTTAGAAAAAACAAAAATAAACAAAAATAAATCAATAAGCTAAATTTTATATTGCTTATTTTTGTTTTTTGAGAATTTTTTTATCTTTTAATCAGAATTTTTTATTTTTTTAATTTATCTTATCGAGACAAATCGGAAAAGTGAAAAAATTTATTCAATAGATTTAAAAACTCAATAAAAAAACAAAAATAAGCAAAAATTATAAAATTTAGCCCATACGAAGCCATAATATAAAAAATAATAATAATATAACATTTGATAACTTCTCTAGACAAGAACTTCTAAGACGCGTCAGGGTCATATTAATGCCAAAAAAAATTAATAATAATAATAATTATGTGCATTAGTCTCAATTGCTAATGTTTATATTTACTTTTTTTTTTTAATTTTTAATAAATTATAATTAAAAATATATTTGATAATTACTTTCTTTTCTAAAAAATATTAACACTTCTTAAAATTTACAAAAAATTCATAAACAGAAAAAATATGTTTTCACTTATTTTATAAACATTTTTTTTTCTTCACCACTTTCGATTAGTCTTTTCGGTCATCACATCCGGCTACTTTCTTCGGCCATCGCCTCTGATCACCGTCTTCCACCACCATCTCCTATCATTGTCTTTGGTCACTATTTCTAATTATTACATACAGCTACTTACTTCAACTACTACTGCTACTTTTTGTTATTCATATAGACAAATACCTCCGATTACTACATCTAATTATTATATTCGTCTACAACTTTCGATCACAACCTTTCAAACATGCATATGCCCAATATGTTTTATTTTGATTTTTTATAAAAATAAACAAATAATATATATTTTTATTTATCATAAATAACAATAAAAAATTATAACAGTTACCAAACATTCCTAACCAGTTTTATCTTATCTTGGACTCATCCTATAGAATAAATAAAACTTAAATTTCAGAATAATCTCATCAACAAGAATTTATAGAGTTAACCACTACAAGGCATTGTTTGGGCTAAATTTTATTTATTTAATTTATTTTTATTTTTTTAGAACTTTTTTCATCTTTTGACTAAAAATATTTATTTTTTCAAATCATTTCAATAAGATGAGCCAAAAAATAAAAATAAAAATTTAATTAAAAAATAAAAAAATTTACTAAAAACAAAAATAAGCAACATGATAATCTGATTATAAGAATAATTCACAGAATCCCTCAAACAAGGCCTAAATCTCACATAAAAAACGGATGTGCTCATGAATTGAAACAAATCGAAACTAGGGTACGCATATTACGGTACATTTATAAAAAATATAGTGTAAGCCCCTCTTAAAAATGTCTAATTAATTAAAGAAGCTTGAATTTTTAAAAGTTTAGCTTTTTAAGAAAAAAAAATAGAAAAAATAATAAATTGTTTGGGATAGTTATTTTAGGGCATTTCTTTGGGTAAGTAAATTATTTTAGGGTAATTTTTTTTTATTTTTTATTAAAATATTTATTACATTCTTACTTTTTGCTTTTAGCATGATTTTTTGTGTGATTTGCAAGTAGAGTTGACTTTGAATTGAAAATATTATATTCATATCATTTGTAAAAGTTAAAATATTTAGAATATGTATAGATTTTTCTCTTAAAAATAAGAGTAAAAAAATAGTGAATTTTTTTGAGATGCCAATGACTCTAACTTAAAAGTTAAATTTTTATATAAAAGGCTAAAATTTTAGAAATACTAAATAGGAGCTAAACCCTATTTTTGATTTCACTTAAAAGTTAGATTTTTTGCAAAAATAAAAAATTAACTTTTAAGCTCGTTTGGTTTCTCTAAAACGCTAACTAACATTTTTTATTTTTTATCTTTCAAAATAAATTTCTACACGTCTCAAACGCTCTCATTATTTTCGAGTAAGATTACTTTAATACCTCTAATTTAAAAATCAACTCTCCTCACAAATACCAAAAAAATATTGTATCAAATCCCAAACAACATAAATTAAAAAATAGAAAATAAGAGCATATTTGACAATTTCATAAAAAAACAAAAAATGCAAAAAAACTACTATAAAAAATTATCCTAAACAATCTGATTTTTTTGTTCCTATTTTTTTTAAACTAAACCACTTAAAAATTAAACTTTTTAGACATACCAAACATAGCCTAAATATTATTTTTCTTTTTTCTTCACTATATACATGAAAATATGTCAACGCGGAGACCTAGGAGTGCTTAGTTTGCTTCCGAAGATCTCCAAAGTCCACCCAGAAAAGGACATCAATTAACAGAAACACCTTGAAATTCATTTGATTAGGAACCAAGAAACTTGAAGAACTCTATTATTGTGGGTCATTTCCTGGCCATTCCTTCCCATTAAGTCATGAGTGGACTTTAATTTCTCATTTTTGTCTGTGTGTGTGTTTTTTTTCCCTTTCTTTCTTTGCCTTTCACACTTCTAAAGTAACTTCATATTTAATTATGTATCAAAAACATTTTATATGGCATAATATTATTAGGCAACGGACACACACCGTTGGCTTTAATTCACACAAAACAACAAAGAATACGAACAATCATAAGAATATTCCTAGTTGGCGAACTGTCTACATCTACAGGCGAAGAAAAATAATCTATTATAATCAATATAGATTACAAAAAATCTCTCTTATTCTTTAACCTTCAATTGAGTCTTTCTATGTACTTTGTGGCCTTTTTCTAAGTATTTATAATGTATATTTCTTAACCCAAAACAAAATATATGTTCCATATATATATAATCTTTTACTCAAAATCCCAAAAAACACTTTTGGTACGTTACGGCAACGCTCGAGTCCTTAACAAGAGCTACTAGCGCCATACAATGTTGCTCCCTAAATATTGCGGCGTTCGAGTGCCTTACTAGCGCCCCGTTACCACTTGTTTTTGTCCTCCTGATGCTCAAGCATCTAACTAGCGCTTTGCTAGCTTTAGCTTCTAGAGTCTCGTCGCTCGAGCGCCCATCTAGCAGCAGCTTTTGATTTTTAAAAAATTCGAGACAAATTCAACAATATATTAGCTCATCTTTGTTGAGTAGATAACAATGACTCACCTAAGGTACATTATTTATTTTTATTTTTAAAAAATATTATATAAACAATACTACATAGTACTCTAAGAGTAAATAATAATTTTCCACAAGTTTGATTCACTTGAACTTCTAATTTTGTACAACTATTAGTGATGTACCACGATAACGTGGGTTTTACTTTGAACACAAAAGGCTCACATGATCTTGTAATTTTCTAAAAAACAAGTGGCGTTAAGTAATTATAGTACCATTGAAAATGACTAGTTTGAATCAGTTAGAAAGAAGATCTATGGAAATGATTTGTATATTTTTTTTGATAACTTGTTGGAAACATTACTCTCTGTTTGGGATACTAAAATTTAATTCTTGCTTACTTTTTAGTTTTTGGTATTTTTTTTAATCTTTTGATCATTTTTTTTTCCGGATCATATCTGTGAGAATAATTGAAAAGGTAAAACTTTTGACAAATAAATAATATAGTTAGTTAAAGATGAAAGTAATCATAAAAAAAAAAAAAGATGAAAGTAAGCAAAAAACAAATTATCTGACTTATTAATTTATTTTTGTCTTTTTGGATTTCACTTATATTTTAAAAAAATTACTTTTCTAACTCGTCTTTATAGGAGAAATTTAAAGACTATAAAATTTTAATAAAATAATAAAAAAAAGTGAATTAAAAATAAAATAAAAAAAATTCGTTAACTGTCCCAAATCAAGATACAGAGGGAGAGGTAACACATAGATGGCCTATTAAATCTATTTTAGAAACATTTTTAAAACTAATTATTAATTAGAGAAGAAACTCAAATGATTTATAAAAGATTAATTAATTTCTTACTTATTCTTGCAGACAAATTTTTTTTTCCATGTTCTAAAATCAGCATGCATTTTCAGGATTCTGTTAAATTGTCTATTTTTCTCCCAATAGCTTCCCAACACATGGTTCAATAATTGAGCAATCCTATAGAGTTTAGGGTTTAAAATTTTTTCTCTCCAAAGATATTGGACTAGAATATTTTATACTATACATGGAATTATTATTTTTAGTATGTATGTAATTGAGTTAACGTGCAGTTAACAGATCGCTAGGAATTCAATTTGTATATAGTTTAAAATTATATGAATTTATGAGTTTAGAGTTTTTATGTGTACATATAAATAGAATACTTGTGGGAGTTTTATTATTAAAGTAAAAATAATAAAGGGGCTTACTGGTAGGAAAAAAAAAAGAATTGATTATACTCTTTTAAATACAACGAAATAGAATTTTATTATCTCGGTCGTGAACATAGAAAAATGTGGGCCAAAATGCATAAATTTTTTATGTTGATTATTTTTTCTATTCCTGTGCATAGATATTTGCTTCTAGTTACTTTTAAAAATTGGTGATTAAATCCTTACAAAAAGTTATTCAGCTTGGAAGAGTGAGGCATAAATTTTAATCCCCTGTAGTCTCTCTCTCCTTTCAAATCTTGTTCTTGCTCCTTTCCTCGATTTCTTTTTCTCTATTTTGCACTTCCTCTCTTACTAATTTTTTTGTCATTTTATTTTAATTTATGCGTGATTTAATTTTATTTTTAGTATATATTCTACTCCTTTCATCATGTGTTCTTCTTCATTCCATTCTTTTCGGGTAGCTCTTTTATGTCTGGGCATTTATTAGAATGGTAGAAATAAATCGATGTCGATAACACAAGAATTATGGCTAAGCGACCGGCATTTACCTTTAGTAAGTCCTTTTGTAACATTTAGTAAAAATTTTTGAAAAAATCAGTTTTAAGATTGAGCCTGTGTTTGAACTAGTTTTTTTTAGTAGTTTTTAGGGTTTTTTTGGCTTTTTTAATAAAAAAGTAGGTGCCAAATCATGATTTTTTTGTGAAAAAAAAGTAAAAAAAACTTGACTTTTTTTCTATTGCCCAAATCAAGTGATTTTTTTTTTTTTTTTTTTACTTTTAAGCAAAAAAACTTGGCTTAAAAGCCAAGCCAAACCCAAACTGATTTGCACTAATCAATATAACACAATCAACCACACAAATAAATAAATACAACAACACGAGGTACACGATTTTTAACGTGAAAAATCATAACTCGAGTAAAAGCCACTGGACTAATCCAAGTCCAAGTAAATCAAACACTAATAATGAATTTTGGTTATAAAAGTTCTTACAATACCAAGTTGAATCCACAACATACAAAATTAACTTACTCTTACTAAATCCACATTCACTAAACCGTACTTAATTGTTGATGGAATCTACCTTGAATTTTGAATCTTGAGAATCCACTGAAGATACACTAGAAAGTGATATAAAGGTTGTGAATCCGATGCTTGATGATATTCTTGAAAGCCTTGAATCGATTTAATTATCAAGCGGTAGGTGAATAAACTTCAGAAAATATTGTTCTTCAAAGCAATCAACTGGTGAAGGAAAGGAATCATCAAAAGTCGTGGCTGCACAAACCTTAGCAATAATTTAAAGCAGACTCGCGAAATAGACCGATCGATCGGTGATCAATCTATATCGATCTGTACATCGATCTGTCCTTCGATGTTTGTAGTAATTGTACTATCGTTTGATCGATTTTTTCACCAATCGACCATGATCAATCCGTATCAATTTGTCTATCAATTCGTTAGGAAATCTTATAGTATAAGTATTCAAACTTCAAATCACTTTAAAATTTTCATCCATAATATAGAGTATTCAACTAAAAAAACTTTTTATATGAAATAAAATATCATAAAAGATTAATAAGTGTTTTTCAAACAGATTGCCAACCTAACGTGGCCTGTGGCCTAGGGGTTAAGGATCGAGAGCTAAGGATCAGGGGGCGGGTTTCGGGGCAGGGTGGGAGTGGGAGTGGGGGTTCGTGGTTCAAGGTCTGAGGGATGGGGG
>JAOTRH010128713.1:0-14393 GCA_034768845.1 Heliamphora exappendiculata | reverse complement strand
TAAAGCAGGAATATGCAATCATATGGTGGGAGCGAACTCAACCACAAAACCAAAATAGGTTTTTCATCCAAAACCCTGAAGTTTTCCCATCATACCACACAAGTCTCCCAAAATGGTTTTATTAACATAAAAACCTATTTTCATCATTAAAACCATGTGATGCAAATGTTGCAAATAACCAACCACAGCTAAGAAAAAACAGTAATCAAAATATCGTTCCCTCGCGAAATGTACCATCGCAGAAAAAAAGAATAAGATCATATGTACCGACTCTATCACCAGGGGACAGAGGTAGCAATTACAGACTCCTACCCATTACCTAGTTCCAGCATCTCTCAAGACCCTCTAGGTAATAACAAGTTTTATACGGAGCACCATAACGAATCACTTAGTTTACGGGCGACCAGCCGAGGGCACTAAGCACCATGCCGTCTCAGTTTACGGGGATTAACCCGAAGGCCCTGAGTACCTACGCTGCGCACGTTTTCGAACATACACCGAGGGCAACTCGTGCCAAATACACGTCATCCCTGTACATCTAGATAATCTTCTAAAAATATTTCTCAAATCAGTACATTATATATGTACATAGATCCATCAATCACTAGGAGATCAAAACAAAACCTTTTCAAAATATTTTCTCCAAAAGCAGTTATACAACGCATATATAAGCAAGAGATCCATTCCATGAAGCCATAAAGATCAAACCAAAGCATGTAAAAACATATTTTCATGCAAACGTTTTAGAAAGTGAGACTCAACCCCAAGAGTTAGCTCCAAACCTCCAATAAACACGTTTTTCAACTCCCACAAAACTCCTCATTTTCAAGCCTCCTTTCCTTTGAAAACCACGGTCAAAAATCACATTCTACGACCCCACGGGCTCATGGAACTCACCCCGAACTCAAAACTTTTCCTCTCACACAAAGGAAGAAAATGGTCAACACCAAAAGAAATGGTGTCGACACAAATAAAAAATGTATCAACACAAACAGCAGAGGTGTCGACACAAAAAGCAGAGGTGTCGACACAAACAACAATAGAATACTCAACATCAACAGGAGAAAAAATGTGTCGACACAAAGGGAAGTTGTGTCGACACCAACAACAAAATGTGTCGACACAAACAGAAAATGTGTTGACACGAAAGAACTGAGAGTTCAACGTTAGCTACTGGACCGTGCTCAGCATCAAAGAAGGAAAATGTGTCGACACTTACCAAGAAATGTGTCGACACTTACCAAGAAAGGTGTCGACACAAAATCCAAAAATTCCCAAATTTCATAAAAAGCTTCAGGCGATGGTGAAAATCAAACCTAAACAATTGAGACAACTTCTCAACTCCAAATTAAACCAACCAAACACTCCCTTAACAACCCATGGTCACACAAAAACCCAAAACAACAAAGATATGCCTAAAGGAAAGCCTCAAACTCCTTTTTCTCCAACCGAAACACCGAAGATAGGTTTTAAAACCAAAAACTAGATCTATCAAACATAAATCACTTTTTCATGCGTTTAACACGGTAGAAATGCACAAGATTACATATATAACCCTTATACAGTAGTAGAATCTGAAATCCTACCTCATTGAGTCAAAAACCCGGCGCCTCGATCCAAAACCCGATGCCTCGATCTACGTGAAAATTTGAACTTCGTCTGAATCGAGTTATGTCTGAATGGATGCGTAGACCACGTTGCCAACAGTAGGGTTCTGCTGATGGATCGTTGAAAATCAAGCCCCGGGCCCCTGAGAAGTTAGAGAAAAGGTAGAGAAAAAAAAGAAAGAAACTTAGGAGTTAAGTTTTGAAAATATCTAACTCCTGATATTTATAAGCCTCCGAAATATTTTTTTTTAAATTTTCAAAATTCGCACAAAAACTCCCTATAACCCCGGGAAGCAACCACGCATGCTCAGATTAACCAAAATAAGCATCGAATCACATATATGCATGTTAAAGCGAAAACGTTAAAGTGTGACTAAAAACACGTAATATGCATATAAATAAAAAAGAAACAGTATAGGATCCCGCAAATAGAACCTCTTGAAAACCCTAGCGAAAAGTGGCGACCGCCAACTTCTATTGTGGCGACCGCCATAGAACTTTGTGGAACCTTTCAAAACATGGCGACCGCCATCTTTGATTGTGGCGACCGCCAACTCCAAATGGCTTGACGTGTCCCAAAATGTGGCAACATCTCATTGGTTGAAGAATTCTATAAATACTGTACCACAACGTACATTTTCAGTACCAATTTTGAGTGAGAGAGACTCTATCGATATATCGAGCGATCCCGAGCTCTAACGCTGAGACCCTGCCGAACCTCCGACCGACATTGAAGTCGTGGATCACCACCTGAGGATTGGCCGATCGGAGCACATTCCCGACTTGAGGATTCCACAATTCAGGTACCTTGTTTGGATCCCCGTTCTTTCTAACCCTATTCTCTCTCTTTTGGGGTGGTCGGGTTACATTTAATTTCAATTCAAGTATTCGTTCTTATTTACATAGTTAATCTTGTTCTTATTTAATTACTTTCATTTAGCTTAATCTTTTAATCCGTTACTTAATTCACATTCACACTAAGTATATTGTCGTTTTCTTTAATATATGCATCAAATTAGTGCTAATATAATTAAACGATACGACAAAACAATGTCGATATTGTTGTAATTCAAAACACTTACATTAAAATAGTTATAGTTATCAATATTATATCCATTTAATACTAGCATTTCATTTTTTTTCTCTATTTCTTTTATTTTATACTAATTTAATGTTCCAGCATTCATTTTCTTTTCTTTTCCTTTAGTTAGTCAAATTTTCCTTCTAATAGCATTTTATTTCATTTTCTTCTTTTTCTTGTAACACTAGTTTAATACTCCATTTTATTTTCTTCTCTTTCTAACCCTTATTTTCTATCTTTTTCCTTTATTTTAATGTTAATGTAGTTTCTTTTGCTAACATTTTATTTTCTTTTTCTTCTCTTTTATCACTAGTTTTAAATTCCCTTACAATGTCTTATTTTCTTTTTTCTTTCTTCTTTTTTCTTTTAATCTTTTCTTTACTAACTTTAGTATTTCTTTTCTTTAATGCTAGAACATATTTTTCTTTTAAAACTCTATTTTATTTCTTTTAAAGCTTTATTTTTTTTTCATAACATTTTATCTCATCTCATCTTTCTTTCTCTTTATTAAACCAAAAAATTATAAAAAGTTATTTAAGCTAATTTTCACCTTTAAATGTAATTTTTTAAAGATGAGAATAGCTAGGTGAATAATTAAGTTTTCTTTTAGTAAATGAACATTTTCTAACCTTTTCATTATAGCATGTTTTTCTTTCGTAAACTTTCTTTTTTTGCTATTTTTCTTTAAACTTTTAATTTCTCTTTTTCATATAGCCCTTATTTTCTTTCGTTAATAAGTTTTCTTTTAATATAGAATTTTTATGCAAATTTACATTTAGTATTAAATGTTTTTCTAATGTATGTTTATACATGTTTTGGTTATTTTTTTTAAATGCATGTTTTGAATAGTTTAGCTCATTTTTATGACAAATTCATGTTTAGATAATTTTAGCATCTTTTAGTATATTTTGTTCTTTTAGGCAAATCATGATAGTTAGCTTATTTTTGTGAAATCACATGTGAATATATTCCATGTATCCTTTTAGTTAGAAATTATATGCCTTGGAACTTAGGATTTTACCTCTTTATTTGTTTTGATTTTGAGTACTATGTACATATGTTATGTATTTTTCATATTTGATTTTGGATGTTCTTCCTTCGCCTCCACATTCTTTATTTGTATGCATTTGAGAAATTCTATTAAAAAACTAATGATGATTAGTAGAGTCCAACCTTATGGTTGAGCGAACGGGGTGCCTAACACCTTTCTCGATTCGTACCTTAGCCCCCGAACCCTCTTTCTCTGGTTAACGTTTTCAAGATCAGTAAACTATTTTTATTTTTTTTAGTTTTTTTCAAAAACTAAGTGGCGACTCTATTTTTAATAAAAATAAGTTTTTTAAAATTTCGTTTTCAAGGTGTTAAATTATTTTTTAAAACATCTTTTAAACTTTTTTATTTTTGACCCCTAAATCTCAACGCCACACCCATGCATCCCCGCTAGCGATCACACCCCGGCCACCACCAGCTAACGCCGTCGGTGTCTTCGTCCTCAGTTTTTTTATTTTCGTTTTCTGCCATGGGCGAAGCTCAAAGCTTCGAGATCTTCCAATCACTCAAATTAAGGAGGCTAAACCTCAATATTGGAGTTATCAAAGGAGAAGAAAGCAATGAAGGTCAAGAATTTGTCAACCCTACAGTATGTTTTTGTTTTTGTCGCAATTAGCTTTTCTTCTTTTTTTTTTCTCTCCCACGAAGATTAATCTTTACCTTGGCCTTTTTTTATTTACAAATTGATGGAGTTACATACTGAATTAGAAGTTACCAAAGGAGAATGAAGGTGTAATCAACCTAAGGGATGCATTCGAAGCATCATGGAGCAAGAACTAGACCTGGTCGAATTTAGGGTTTCTCAAATTGGGACTAAATTTACAAGATTTTGCTTTTACCAGGTAAGATTTAGACTAAGGTGAATTGCAATGGTTTATGCTGAATTATTTGTGATTTTGGAAAACCCTAAGCGTTTGATTGATGAATGAAGAATTTATATAAATTTCTGAACATGTTGGGTTTAATTTCGATGAGAGTTGAGTTTTATTGTGAAGTTGAGACATCTAAATTGGTAAATTAAAGTCCTGGAACCTAGTGTTGTGTTGGATCGGTGGTTAAGCTCTTGAGATGAAAACAAAGATTAAACCCTAGTTTTTGTGTGGACTTGAGATGAAAACATAGATTAAACTCATGAATTGATGAGGTGGTTTCTGAAATGAAAATGCAGACTACGGATAATGTCTATGGTTAAAAACTTAAGACTTGAGAATTTACTAATGAGAAATTCAAATCATGTTTGGGTGAAGTTTAGTTAATTTACAGTAAT
The DNA here is from genome assembly GCA_034768845.1 of Heliamphora exappendiculata. Taxonomy (NCBI): domain Eukaryota; kingdom Viridiplantae; phylum Streptophyta; class Magnoliopsida; order Ericales; family Sarraceniaceae; genus Heliamphora; species Heliamphora exappendiculata. The sequence continues at coordinate 9,388 of JAOTRH010128713.1, read as the reverse complement.
TGAATTGAATTTTGGTAGGAGTTGGACAATTTTTTTTATCATAATCTTAATTGGAGTATTTGATTTAGTTTATGTTAATTTGGAAAAATAAATGAAATTAGAGCATCTTATGAAGAATATGAGTTATGTTAAAGCATGATAGAATATGCATTCACAAAATATCAAGTTGGTGAGTTGGGAAAACTAGAGAGTTTTAATTTTTGATGAACAATGAGTTGTTTAAGCTGTTAAACCCTAAGTTCTACCAAAGTTTGAGCTAAAAACTTAGTTGAAATTCATGAGTTGATACGTGATCTCATAGTAATTGGACAATGAGGTGAAATTGGATCTTTAAAAGAGTTATTAGAATCATATAAATCGATTTATTTATGTAAGATTTGTATGTTAAATTGATAGTTTAAGTGAGAACTTGTGAGAAATATGGAAAATATTAATAAATCCTTGGCTAACAAAATTTGATTTTAAGAGAAAGAATTTTGGATCCTTATAGTTGGGTGAGATATAAAGTTTAGAATTCATGAGTAATTGTTTGAACTTTGTGATGTCATTAACTATGAGCTTATTGTTGAGTTTGTGTTGAAAGTGAATAATTTATGAAATAATTAATGAGAAATCAAAATAAAAGTGGATATAGAATGTATATAAGACTTGTGATATGGGATTAAAAATGGAACAAAATAACGGATAATGAATAGCTCTTAAATGTTAAAATTTTAGAATCTTAGGAGTAAATACTTGTTAAATAAAACTATGTGATGAAAAATTTTGACTTGTTTGCTTGAAGATTTTAAATTGAATTTGTGGCTTAAGCAAGAAATGTGAATAATTGTGGAAGTTATGATTTATACACGGGTTATATTTGTTTAACAAATAAGTTCGAATCTTGTAATTCCATAAATATTGAGTTTTGATGAATTTGGATATGAAAGGAAAATGATGTAGGGAAAGTATGGGATGTAAATTTGATAATTGGAAATTTTGAGAATTGTGTGAATGAGTGAAGGAAGGACTGTGAAAATTTGAGACTTTGGTTTGCAGCCCTAAACTTGAATTCATGAAGGACGTGGTGATGAAATGAAATCTTGTAACATGTTGGTTTGATGACAGTGACTTAAATTTATGATTAAATCAAGTTATAGGGAAGAATTATGAAGTTTTTAATAATTTCAAGGTTTTTTATTTGAATTGTATAGCAAAATGATTTAGTTCCTTAGAGTTACATTAATGTGAATATGGAGCACATGTATATGAAATTGCGCCTGGTGAATGGATGAATTGTGGAATTTTGATTAAATTTAAGAATTTTTTTGTGGAAACATTTGAAAAAATAATTTGAGTTTATCAAAAAGAATATTGAAAAATAATGAGAGGGGAATGACTTTAAAGGCAAAACTGGTGAATTTGATTTGATAAGCAGCTTGATTACATGTATATGTGTGTAAGTTGTGATTAATGGTGATACAATGAAATATGATTTGAAATTAAATTGGGGAGATGGACTCTCGGTTGATTAATGAATATTCATATGATTAATTAAATATTGAACTGGGGATGGTTGATGTGATAAGTTGAGCTTGACTAGCTCCGCGGTAAAAGACCAGAAACTTGCCCAAGATGGGTGCCGTGTGTCCTCGAGTTAGCCCCCGTAAAGCGGACGTAATTGTGTCGTGGTGAGTTGTAAAGTTATCTATTATCCAATGATTTCGCGTAGCCTATTGGAAAAATAGAGATAGATTTCTATAAGTTGCACCAAACGTCGGTTTAATATGAAATTAATGGAATGAAATGAAAATGTGAATAACAAATGGATGAATTGGAAAGAAAGATAACGAGAGAAGAATGTAACTAATGAAAAGAAAAGAAAAGGGATAGAAATGAAAATTTAATAGATAAATAAGACGCTGAAACAAGTTTAATGATGATATAAGATTGGAATAATTAATAGACGAACTAAGTGAAAGAATTAGTAAATTTGAAGCTAAGGAACCAAAATGAATTCATATTATCTTTGAAGTTTATATTAGCTGGATATGTATGTGAACTGTGAAATAAGTAAAAATGATAAATGAAAGTGATTACATAATATCCTGCTCATCCACACCTCACAAATCATGCATTGCACTTTTTTAGTCTTTATCCTACGAATTTCGGCTCATATTTGTTGGTTTAACTTTTTACAGGTTCTGAGGACATAGAGAAGGCATAAGAAATATTATGACCGCTATGTGAGATTTGAAAAAGAGTATGATTGTGAAGAAAGGTTTTGACCATTCATTTTGGGGGTTGATTCATGTACACTATTTGTTTTGTACTAGTCTAATTATTTGTATGATTGAACTATAAATTAACATGGGTGAATGATGAACTTTGAGCATTTGTTTCTAGTAAGACATATACATATTAAATGATCATGATGTAATTCAAGTCTAGAAAATGATATGTGGGTTTAAGGTTTGAGGAAATGATAAATGTTATGGAATACTATAAATTTTCGTTGGAAATGAATATGTTTGTAAAGAATTGGATAAGATAGTTAGTAACTTTATATTGTGATAAATGTATCCTGCTTGAGTTTAATAGGTTTTCGTAAAATTTGGGATAGTCTGAAAAACAGAAAAAGCTCTGCCTAAATTTTAAATTTTTATACTTAGACTATTTTGAAAATCTAAGAGTTATCTCCTTTAAAACAAGTAAAAGACTCAATAAAATAACATAATAGAAGCTCTAGTTATTGGAAGAACGAGTTGTCTCGTGGGATTCACGTGTCTCAGGTCTAGGGCGTGACACTTGACCTCAATGATTTCAATATGATCTCTACATGTGACACCACAAAAGAAATATGGGATAAACTTAAAGTTGCCTATGAGGGTCTAAGTAAAGAAATCCAAAATAAACATGCTTATCCACAATTATGAGTTATTTAAAATGAACCATGATGAATCCATTTCTGATATGTTTACTAGCTTTACTGATATTATTAATGGACTAAAATCTCTTGGGAAGATTTATACAAATGCAGAAATTGTGAGAAAAATTTTTAGGTGCATACTTAAGAACTGGGAAGCTAAGGTCACAGCTATCCAATAAGCTAAAAACCTCAACACTCTTAACTTGGAAGAACTTCTTGGATCTCTCATGACTCATGAGATGAATATCAAGATGGACGACGAGAAAGACAATAAAAAGAAGAAAGGCATTGCCTTCAAGTCCTCAACTCATGACGAAGAATCTGACGAAGATTCCTCAAGTGATGAGAACGAAGATATGGCCCTCATCACAAAGAAGTTCAAACGGTTTCCTAGAAATAAGAAATAAGGAGGAAGAAAGTTTCTCAAGAAGGAAGGATGCTGAAGCGAGCCTACCAAATACAAGGGTGATTCAAGCAATTTCAAAATCGATCACAAGAAAGATGAAATAATTTTCTATGAATGCAAAAAGCCTGGACATGTCAAGGCTGAATGTCCTTTACACAAGAAGCAATTCAAAAAGGGCTTCAAAAAGGCTATGATAGTCGCATGGGGCGAAAGTGATGGCAGCAGCTTCGAAGACGAAAAAGAAAAAAACGAGGTTGCAAATCTTTGCCACATGACTAAGGAATATGATGAGGTAACCCATGACTCCTTCTCTCTAGATGAATTACAAAATGCAATTGAAGATTTGCATGATGAATAGAGAAGAATGGGTGTTAAGAACTCTATTTTAAAAAAGTTAGTTTATGTTTTGAAAGATGAAAACAAAGTCCTGATTGAAAAGGTTAAAAATCTCACCAAAACTGTTTACAAGTTCACTCAAGGAAAGAACAACTTAGACAAAATCCTCAGTATGCAAAAATGTGTTTTTGACAAAGTCAAAATTAGGTATAGACCAAAGAAGAAACAAAAGTTCTTAAGCAATATATTTGTCAAAGCGTCTTATAATCATACAAATGCTATCTATTTTCATTGCTATGAACATGGACACACTGTTACATATTGTCCACATAAAAAATCTTTTAATCTACTTGTCAAGAAGGTTTGGGTTCCTAAGAAAACACATCCTTAAGGAACTAACTCTAAAGGACCCAAGAAAATTTGGGTACCAAAAATAAAAAATTGATTCTCCTTGCAGGTATGTTTCAAGTCCTCATTTAAGGAAGGGATGTGGTACCTTGATAGCGCTTGCTCAAGACACATGATAGGCGATTAATCTATGCTTGCATCACTCAAACCAAAAGATGGTGGATTTGTAACATTTGGAGATAAAAGCAAAGAAAAAATTATAGGAATCGATTATATCGGTAAAATTTCTTTTCCTTCTATTGAAAATGTTTTTCTTGTTGATAGTTTGAAATATAACCTTCTTAGCATAAGCCAACTTTGTGACAAAGGCCACGAGGTTATTTTTTATCATGCTAAGTGTGTTATTGAAGATTCAACAAATAAAAAAATTATTTTTGAAGAACATAGGCATGAAAATATTTGTACATTCACTCTAAATGACCTTTCTAAAATGAAACCAAGTGCTTAGCCACCTTAAATTATAATAGTTGGTTATGGCATAGAAGGTTTGGACATGCACACATGAACTTAATTTCTAAATTTTTGAAAAAAAAATGGTAATTGAGTTACCCTAAATCAAATTTTAAAAAGACAAAGTGTGTGATGCATGTCAACAAGGCAAACAAGTTAGAAGTTGTTTTCATTTCAAAAATAAGATTTCAACTTTTAGGCCCTTACAACTATTGCACATGGATTTATTTGGTCCAACAAGGACTTTAAGCCTTGGAGATAAGAGATATGTCTTTGTTATTGTTGATGACTTCTTTAGATACACTTGGGTGCTTAACCTTGCTCATAAGGATGAAGCCTTTGCCTCTTTTGTAAAATTGTCTCAGAGAGTTCAAAATAAAAAAAGTTTTCAAATCACAAGTATTCGAAGTGATCATAGTAAAAAATTTAAAAACAAAGATTTTGAAAAATTTTGTAAATAAAATGGTATTAACCATAACTTCTCTGCTCCTAGAACCTCTCAACAAAATAGAGTTGTTGAGAGGAAGAATAGGAGATTAGAGAAAATGGCTAGAATCATGCTCTGTGAAAATAATCTACCACGATACTTTTGGGCTGAGACTGTCAACACACCTAGTTTTATTGTGAGTAGAGCCATGGTAAGAGCTTTTCTCAAAAAAATTCCATATGAGCTATGGAACGGAAGAAAACCTAACATTAGCTATTTTTACGCATTTGAGTGCAAATGTTTTGTTTTGAATAACAACAAAGAACTTTTAAAAAAGTTCGATGCAAATTCTAATGAATGTATGTTTTTAGATATTCTTTGTCTAGCAAAACTTATAGAGTTTTTGACAATAGGACCCTAATTGTTAAAGAATCTACACATGTTTTTGATGAAGATAACATCGGCTCTTTAAAGAATTTTTGTGAAGATAATTTGATTAACATAGAAAAAAGTGTTGAAGATATCTTCATTAAAGACCAAGATGAGCCAAATCAAGAGAAAGATTCAAATCCTCAACAAAATGAAGTTCAACAGGCTGCTGGACCTTCAAATCTTGAAAATCCAGATTTGCCTAAGGAATGGAGGTATGCTCTTGGTCACCCAAAAGATTTTATCATTGGTGATTCATCTTAAGGTATCAAAACTCGATCTTCTCTACAAAATATTTGTGGTAATTTAGCATTACTTTTCCAAACTAAACTAAAATATTTTGAGAAAGCTAAAAACGATGAGTTTTAGACCTTGGCTATGTAAGAAGAGCTTAATCAATTTGAAAAAAATAAGGTTTAGACTTTAGTTCCAAGACCTAAGGAACACTCTATCATTGGTACAAAATAGATTTTTAGAAATAAAATGGATGAGAATGGAGTAGTTCTTATGAACAAAGCTCAATTGGTAACCCAATGTTATAATCAAGAAGAATGCATCGATTTTGATAAGACTTTTGCTCACTTGACTATGCTTGAAGCTATTAGGATGTTGCTTGCTTTAACATTTTCAAAATCTATCAAATGGAAGTCAAGAGTGCCTTTTTAAATAGTTTTATCTTGGAGAAAGTTTTTGTGAAACAACCTCCTGATTTTGAAAATCTAGATTTTTCAAATCATGTTTACAAACTTACCAAGGCTCTTTATGGTTTAAAGCAAGCATCTAGAGTATGGTATGAAAGGCTAGGCAACTTTTTAATTGAAAATGAGTTTTTTAGAAAAAAAAATTAATATCACTCTTGTCACGTCCCAAACTCCGGACCACGTGAAAGACCCACCAACAACCATACAAAACTAAAAAGTAACACCCAACTCGATATTTTACCTCAACATAAAAGCATACATGCATTAAAATATATATCACCCTAAGGCTTACAACATACGGTTCCAACACTGAAAATATGTAAGCATGCATGGACCAAAAAGATGTTAGAGTTAGTATACTGAAAACTATGTTTTTAGTATTTAATTTTAATAAAATAAATTTTTTATTTTATGAAAATATTTATGAGCAATGTAAGTGTATTATTTTTTTGATATGCATGGATGTCCGATATTCTATATAGTATTTAATCTGGTGTGTAGAGTACGGCTTACACACAGAAGATCAGATTTTAGGCTCTTGCAGAATATAAGTTTTATATTCACTGTTTAGATGAAAATGGACATACTATCGGTACGACTGTGACACAGAGTTTTAGTAAATCTGTCTTGATTACGGAGAATAGATAATAGTATCGTATACTGTTTTGACTCTCTGTGCCAGTACACTTTGTGTGTATTAAACGGGACATTTAGGGTAATTAATTTAGTACTGACTACTGACTATGTAAATTAATTCAAATCACAAAATTATTATGAATAATGCTTATCCTCTTAATCCTGAAGTAATTATTGATTTACATATATCTAATATTCGTTGTCTTGATTCATTAGAGGGTGCGATCTTATATGTTTCTATATTCTCGATAGTTAGATAGTGGTATTATTTATATGGAACATATTAATTATTGACGGAATTCACGTCTCAAATGATCGGGATTGACGATACTCCCTTAAGGATACTTATAAGTTTTGACCGGACTAAACCCTGTAGGTAGATTTAATTATCTGGCGGTCAAATAAGTTCAGAAGAAGGGCTTAAAAAATATCAAGATGCCGATTAAATTAAATTGTCAGTACTTAAATTTAATTGGCAGGTATCGGGAATCTTAATGTGGGGAAAAATGGTAAGCATTTAATAACAGGAGCTCAATGCAAAAATGTCTTGAGATTATGGGTCAGAGTACAATTATGGTTCTTTAATGGTATGAACTGTAATTTAGTGTTTTATGAAAATTGCAGAAATCGCTACTAATTTTCCATAATTGCAAATACCACTATGCGTCTTTCTTTAATTGCAAAAATCGCTGGTAGGTGTTTGTGTTCCACTGGAAGTCTTACTCATAATTACTTTCCAAGTCCCTGCTGTAGCCCTATATATACGCGGGTAGGCTGAACTAGTTTGAGATTGATAGTCCATATATCATTATCATTGAGATATTATTTTTGTCATTTAAAGGCTTAAATATATCGGGGTTCTGCCGGTACAAGTTTTCGGAGGATCGTAGCCCACACTACGTTTGAGGATCAAGTAAGAGAATACAGTAGAAGATCTGACTAAAATTTCAACTCGAAATCAAGTCGTAGTTGAAGATTAGATCTACAAGAGGTATTCTTCTAAATTAACTTGGGTTGCACGAGTTTATTTTTTATCGTTCGATGTCAAAATTTTTATCTGGAACCCGTTTCGGCGTTTGCCCGTCCAGTTATTTTTTTTTAAAATTATTTTACAAAAACAATGATCTTGGCAGTGTTACCTCCAACAAATTGGTATCAGAGCCGTTTTATTTTTTGTTTACGGTTTATCAAGGCCGGGTAGATTTAAAACTGTTGCTAACTTTATTTTGCAAGTGTTCTAATCCCGATTTTATGATCATCTATTTTTTTCTTGTTTGATTGAATGCATGGATGATGATTTAATTATTTTTTTTAATCATCGGGGTTGACCGTGATAGATTAATTATTTTTTAGATCAAATGTGAGCCTACGGATATAGGTTTCGATGTAAATTTTTTGTGTTATTTAATTTTTTTTCTAATTTATTAGAGAGAAAAAAATAAGAACAGGTATGGAAGAACATTGGCGGTGGTTAGCGGTGGAAACTAGTGGTGGTTTAAAGCTGTGATATTTTTTTTGGCTAAATAATTTTTTTTTGTTTTAAAATTAAAAAAAAGGGGGGCGCAGCAGTTTTAGCCGCACAGCCAAGCTTCCAAGTAGCGGCTATTTTTTTAAGAAGCCGCCGGCAACAAGTCCCAGCAGCGGTTTGGAAGGTTGAAGCAGCAGCGCCAAACGGCGCCTTGAGCAAAGCTGGCAGTGCTTTTTCAAAGCAAGAACCAAACGCCCAATCACCAGGCGCCTAATCCATATGCAAACAGCAGTGGCGCAACACCAATTCCAGAGCTGTTGGAATATTAGATTGTTTAGAATATTAGATTGAATTTATTCTGATTTGATTTCCTTTATTGTTTATTCCTATTCGCCTATAAATATGCCATATATTGTACAATTTCAATACACAGAAAATATATAGTTATTTTACTCTTCTCAATTTTTTCATGGTATCAGAGCTACATTCTTGGGGCCTGTAGTACTCTCAACCCCTGTCCTCTTGCATCGCGTCACTGCCGTTCGCCTCCGTCGCCCCCTGCCTTCTCGCGTTGCCGCTGCTGCCGTCGCGTCCCGTCGTCGACACCATCCCGGGACACGTCGCCGTCGCCTGCTTGCTCCCGTCGTCGCTGCTGCCGTCGCGCGACTCGCGTCGCTCGAGATCTGAGGTGTCTGCCGTCGTGTGACTCGAGATCTGAGGTGTCCACCGTCGTGTGACTCGCGTCACCGCTGCTGTCGTCGCACGACTCGCGTCAGGCCGTCGCTGTTGCTGTTGTCCTGCGACTCGCGTCGCCCAAGATCTGAGATGTCCACCGACGTGTGACTCGCGTCACCGCTGCTGCCATCGCGCGACTCGCATCGCCCAAGATCTAAGGTGTCCGCCGTCGTGTGACTCGCGTCACCGCTGCTGCCGTCGCGCGACGCGCATCCCCGTCGCCGGAGGGATCTTCTTCTTCCAAATCGTTCCTCTAGCGCTGCAGCCCACATCCCCAGCGCAGCCCACAGTCCACAGCGCCGTCGCCCTCGCCGCCGCTGCTGCACACTCGCCAGCCGCTGTCGCTGCTGATTTGGGAAGATTAGGTTGTTTTAAAAAAAAACAAAAGAACAAAAGAACAAAAAAACAAAAAAAATGTCTCACTCAGCATCATCTCTCGATTCCATTGTCCGTCCTATTGATATTATATTGGATGGATCCAATT
>JAOTRH010128691.1:0-14393 GCA_034768845.1 Heliamphora exappendiculata | reverse complement strand
CATTACTTTTCAATTTTTTATTTTACTTTTTTTTTTTTTAAATTAAAAATTTTTAACTTCGTTAACTTTAAAAGATATACAAATATAAATTATCTAATTCAATATAAATTTGGCCATGCATAGCACGGGATTATGCTAATTAGCAAATAAAAAGAGGGGACTTGTACCTGCTATAAAAGCTTTTCATGGTTAGGAATTGAGATAAGGTATCCCAGCTACAATTTTTTCGTGTTGCAATCTCATTTTATTTATTGAGGCTTCAATAATGATTTGTCTTCCAAGGATCAATACGAACAATGGGCTGGGAACCAAAACCAGGGAAATTAGAGAGCCTGTAAGGTTGTGGCATAAGCAGAGGACGACTATAAAGTATTTAAACTTTCCATCAGGTGGCAATCATAGGTAAAAGTGTTAGCTATATCTGAGACTATTTGGGTTGCTCTATGGTAAACACATTCCTATTGAAACATGCATTAGATTTGGAGGGACTTTGGCTGTGATGGAAAAGCAAGATCTTATACGATTGGGTTCCAGCAGCTATTATCGAGGACACTTCAATCAAAAGGAATCTAGGATTTTTGGGATGTTGCTGTCCAAGAAGAGGATCTGAAATGCAAGGTTCTCAACTTTTCCTTCCAATGAAAAGTTAGATTATTGTGGCATCATTGTAATATCAACCAGTAGATTATTGTGGCATCATTGTATTATCAACAAGTAGTTTTTCAACTCTATGTAGGCCCTCAGCCAATGTGGAGAATTATATTCTATTTTGATCTTTTGGACCTGGGCCAAATTAGGATGTTCGACAGATTACATATTCTCCTGGGGAGTACCTTTTTTTTTATCAAAGATCAACCAACTCCGAATTTACTACTAAAGTGAAAATGGTAGCTCTGTTGGAACTTGTAAGTTACCAAGGAAGCCAATTTTATGTTATCTGACACTAGTTAATTAAGGATAATGTTAATATTTGCGTTGTTAGGTGTTCTCAGATCCCTTGGGTTCATGGCATTGATGGTTCTCTACTTCAGAAGTAGAGGTTAGTAGGGAACCTAGATCAACCAATAAGCATGCTGCTTTCCATGCTAAAAGGAAGCTTCATTTAAATCATGCATGTTTAAAACAAAATATATCCAATGTTACATTCCCACATTCCCTATACAAATTCTGTTTTTTTTTTTTCCTTTTTAAGTTTTTCCATAACATTAATGGGAGTATGGACACACTCTATGTCCCAGAAATCTAGTCACAATGTCACATCAATGTCTAAACCCACCACATGTGGGATCCAATCAGAAATGGCAACAGAATAGCAGGTAATTCTTCTTCTGGTATTTCTGGAAAGTTCATAGCTATTTCATCTCCACCAGTGAAGAGAATCCCACCTTTGTTAAAAGGCCATTGACTTTGCCCTCTCACAGGGGACAAAACATAAAATATGGGGGTAGTTTGACCCACTTGTAAAACAAACTACCAGAAATAAGTGTCGTAAGGTAACTTACCACCAATTCCTGAAGAAATGTCCGTAGAATATTTTCCAACAATTGATTCTCATCTTGAACCAACTTGGTTTGCTTCTGTCAAGATAATCACAACAGATCTGGTTAGATAGATCAAATCATCACAATCATGACAGGCAAGTTGGGGGAGGAAGCAAAATCCCCGTGCAATTGTTTATAAAAATGATGCTTCTGCCAATTTCTTTATTTTTTAGTTTTATGTTTGGGTGATCATTAAGAAGAAGTTTACAATGGTCATTTGCTCAAAGTAGACAGGTTACTGCCAGAGAGAAAACAGGCCCATCGTCTTAGCCAACTGCGAAGAAGAGGAGGGGGTTGGAAAATTCTTTTTTTATCAGCAAAAAATAAATATTATTAATGAAGATATGAAGGAAGATACAAAAGAGTTCAAAGGAGGGCAAAAGTCATCCAAAAAGTAAAGATAAACAGATCCAAACCAGACCCAGCTCTCCAATATTTCAAGAAAATAAAGAGATTGTAATTGGTTGCCAACAAGGACAACCATCAATAAATCATGCACCCAAGTTACCAAGTATAAGATGCAAATAGGAGGAAACGAATGACTTGTAACCAAATATGCAATTTTCGTGACAAAATATAGTGCCAATGAGTGTGGGTACCTTAGTTTCTGTCCAACGAAACCATGAATTAAGCTCATACTGATTAAAAAAATAAGACGAAATCATTTGGGTATTAACTAATCCAAAAGTGACAAACAAGAAAAACCACGAATGCATATGCATTCCAAATGTACAACAGAAATATGAGCACTTCAAGGAAGTAAGACGTTGCTTTGAAAGCCGCTCAGACATCATTTTCTCAGATACAAAAGCATATCCATCACTGTACTTGACCATGTAAAAGGCTAAATCGATTTTATGTGGTAGTGAGCAAAACAAAGAAGAAGTTCTGTGTAATTACAGCAGGGATGTTCAGCAATTACCTGAGGTTTTATCACTTCTTGGACCATCTTAAGAGCTAAATTCTCAGGTGGCCCTGTCTCCAGTATGGCCCTCCTGAACAAATCCTGGTGAAAACAAACAGATGCTCACATGATTAAATATCAATTCAAATACCAAACAAAAATGCCCACACGGAAGGCCAATTAAAGGGTAACCAAATTCAAGTTTAACAATATCTCCATAACAACAATAACAGATAGGCTTCCAAGAAGACGATGGAAATAGACGTAGAAATCCATATAACTGAGAACACAATCGAACCACATGAACGTTGCAATAACACAAAATTTCTCGAAGAAGGCAACATGTGTTACATGTAAAATTTACGTAGGCACTATCCATTGGATCCTACAATGTCTACCTGATTAACAAGTAGCCTCATTAGTTAATCACCACAAACAGATAGGTCCAATATATTTTATCTAATTGTTCAAAAACGCTTCAGTGGTTGTGCGACTGGGATAAGTAACCAGAAAGATCAAAACTTAATCAATAGCAAGCAATCCTAAGTTGATAAGACTGATGAAGTATAAACCTAGCAAATAATTGAACTATGAATTAATAAATATGCAGCAAAATTACAGTTCTAAAATTTTCATTTCTTTTCTATTTTCTTGTATCTTCTCGGCAACCAAGCACAGGTAAAGCCCCTGCCAACATAGCATCAAGAAAACGATTTTGCCAGTAAGAGGCTTACCATGTTCAAGATTCAACCCGCAACGCCCCTAAACCAATGCTCCGAAACAATACGACGCGTCTCGAGCGAATTGCACAAAACCCCCCAATCAGTCTACCACTTATTTTTGGGTCGTGCTGGCATACCCAATGGCGGTTTTGGGGCATGATGCCCCAAACTCTTTTCACCCGTTGGATGATAAATTTTAATTCCCAGCTAATCTCAGCCGTCCAAGGTAATCTCTTCACAGCCAGAGCATCCTCTCCCCCACGATCTGATCTGAGCCCTCCAAATTTGAACGAGACAACGGTTCTGTGCCGTTTCTCTGTCTCGCGCTGTCTATTCTCTCTCCCGCTCTCTGTGTTCTCTCTCTCGCTCTGTCTCCTCTCTCTACCGCTCTCTCTCGCTCTGTCTCCTCTCTCTACCGCTCTCTCTTGCTTTCGCTCTCTGTCGTTCTCCGTGTCTCATCTCTCTCTGACGCTCGTCTCTCCCTCTCTCGCGCTCTCAGCCTTCCTCTCTTGCGTTCTCTCCCGCCACTCTGGTTGTGGTTTCGCCGTCCGCTGCTCAACTTTTCGCTGTGGATCTCTCTCCGATAAGGTATGTCTCTCTATATCTCCCTCCCTGTTATTTAAGAAACACTTATTAGTTAAAGTGTTCTAAAATATATATATATATATATATATATATATATATATAAATGATGTGCATTAGAATTTATTAATATTTATACCAAAATACTTATATTGTGCTCTTTTGATTTTATTTAAGCCATTGAGTTAATTGGAGTTGATGAATCTTTTATTTAATGACTTTATTTTGTAATTTATGTGTTGCATAATATATTTATCTCGCTATGTTATAGTTTAACTTGTTAATTAAGTCTTCTTGATTACCATTTAATTTTGACTATATTAACAAAGCATGTGATGATACAACTACATTCTAAACTTGAAAAATTAAATATTAATCAGTATGATTGGCTTAAAAAATAAATGCTAGCAAAATTGATAATATTATAGTTGTAAATGCACCTTTGCATAGCCCATTGAAAATTGACTTGCATAGTGAAAGTCACATGCTGTCTTTGTATCCCACTAACTGCATTATGATGCTGAGCAATTGCCAAAGCGCTAGTAACCTCTATTTACTTGCTAGTAGAAGTGTTAAATTTTTATTAATCAACATATCTTTCAAAATCGTTGCACTATATTAAATTTTAATACCTCCCAACAACTGCATACGTGAGTTGTTGATTGATTTAACTTATTTTATTTTTAGTCTTTAGTACACGGTGTTTTACTGTAGCTCTAACTACGCCTTCAACGTTAGTTGATTAGTGTGTGAGGGCACTAAAACTTTTAACTGAGCTGTACAAAATATAAAATCGCATTCCTTTAATGCGCACCAGTTTTGTCTATTCATAATTTGACAAACACTCTTCGATAGAAGAAAATAAGGAAAGAACGAACTTAGGTCGCTACCTCATATAAGCAATAGTAGTTTTGGTTTGGTTTTCTTCTTTCTATGTGATGTACTGAACTAGAACTCTACTTACAAATACATTTTGTTTGATCTCATTTTTGTATACAAATTTCTACGTCTAATACATGTTTCATAAAATGCTTTAACTAGAAAGTATGTTTATAATTTGCAACGGTTGCACCTGAAGATCTTAAGATTATTTGGTCTATACTTTCTTTGTGTTCCTTGCATAGTAGTATTTTGCAATTGGTGAAGTTTTTAAAAAGGGATGGTAAAAAAAAGAAGGCAAAATATTTTGATTTTCGACATGAAAAATCGTGAATTATTATTTTGGAATCTCGATGTAGGCTTAGTTTGGCTTGGTTAATTTTTTTTGAGTTTTGACTCTTACATAAAGTTCTTATTTTGACTATTCAAAAGTCGGATAATTTACTCTGTTGTTTGGGAAATTTATGATAACTTTTTTTTTGAGATTTTACTATGTTATTTGGACTATTCAAAATTATTTGTAAATTGTAAACATGTTAAACAGTTATCGCAATTTATACTCAGGCTTTCAACTTCCAATTATAGTCAAAATAATTTTATAATTACATTTACATATCATTATAACTGGATCAATTTCAAACAACGCAACTTGGACTTTGCGTTTAAAATCCTAAATCCATGTAGAACTTCTAGACTGAATGGAAGTTTTTTTTTTCTTTTCTTTATTTTATTTTCTTCTCTCTAAAATAAGAAAAATAAAATCACTTTTTTCTCGGTTGATTGAAGTAGTATTTCTTAAGAGTAACCTCTACCTACTTGCTAGTAGATGTGTTAAATTTTTATTAATCAACCTACTTTTCTATATTATGCACTACATTAAATTATAATACCTCCCAAAAGCTGCATGCATGATTTGTTGATTGATATAACTTATTCTATTTTTAATTTTTAGTACATTGTGTTTTGTTGTAGCCATAACTACGCCCTCAATATTAGTTGATTAGTGTGTGAGATCAGTAAAACTTATAACTGAGCTGTACAAAATAGAAAATTGCATTCCTTTAATGCGCACCAGTTTTGTCTCTTCATGATTTGACGAACACTCTTCGATAGAAGAAAATAATGGAAGAACGAAAGTTATTTGTACCTCATATCAGTAATAGTAATTTTGGTTTCGTTTTCTTCTTTCTATATGATGTACTAAACTAAATACCTACTTACAAATACATTTTGTATGATCTCCTTTGTGTATATAAATTTCTACGTCTAATACATGTTTCATATAATGCTTCAACTGGAGAGTATAATTATAATTTACAACAGTTGCACATGAAAATCTTAAGATTATTTGGTCTATACTTCTATTATATTCATTGCATAGTAATAGTTATAAATTATGCAAGCATACAATGGATAGAGTAATGAGATAAGCATTTCCATCGCACTCACAAGTCACAACTCCAACTCCATTAATATCACTGGAAAAAAATTCACCCATCTAGAAATAGAGAAATATAATTGGGTTAATTTCCATGGTGGGACCTCCAATTAAACTTGAGATAGAACTATCGGATTCAGAACTAATCCTCTCCTCAAAACTTCACTTCAGAAAGAAAGTACATCGTTGCCACTGAAAGCTCATCTAAAACTTTTTGCCCAGGGCATGTCTTGCCAGACACATAGTTTACAAAATTCCTAACACTAAAATCCCTACTGGTTAAACGAGAAACAAGTTGGTTATTTTTTTACTAAAGTATGCTTAATGTTATATGTGGCATTCCACTGTTGGACATCTCACGTGTAGACTTGTTGAAGTAGTTCAACACATTGTTATACGTTGAAGACCAAACGGACATTAAGGGCAAATCTCTTTTGTGGCAATACATATAATTGAAGTAATTGATACTAGTAGTAATCATCTCCTTTTAAAAGGAGAAGTGTTAGATGTAACATTTGATGTGATGGAGTCTCTTGTGAATTTTTTTAAAAAAATGGTGGAGCGATGGCCTGATTTATTATTACAATTTTCTATGAGTGTTATTGTTGCATTTCTTGTAACTAAGGGTTTAAAGAATTTTAGTTTTTGAGGTGTCATTGGGGTGATTGTAAATAATGTTAAGGAGTTTATAAATTGGAGTCAAGTGAGTCAATCGAGATGTGGTTAAGATGGGATAAACCATGGAGTTTGTTAGAGGGCATTGACTCGTTGTTATGCTTATCCTTCCCATTCTTTAGCCTTCTCTATTCTTTATCTTGTGGATTCTAATTTGAAGAAATTATAGGATTTTTCTTCCGCGGCTAGATTGAAGGGCTTGGACTATAGGGTGTTAATGAAGAAAAGACATCAATTTTTGTATTTAGTGTATGTGAATTTTTCCTGATTATTCAATGCTTTTTGTTGATTACATATTACGAGAGAGGTTATCAAGGTTATCGATAAACTATTTACCGATTACATGATAGTGTTGCTCGAGTTTATAATGTTAGACATCTTAGTTAAGCAAGTAAATTCAATATATTTGTTACAGCTACATACAATCTTAATTAGTCCCACAAGGAGGGCATGTGTGATTTAGAATGTGGCTTCTATTTGGTCAAGTGGCATATAAATACATTAATTGAGAGAGTAGCTATTGAAAATAATGCAAATTTCTAGTTGTGGAATAAATTATACAAATGAACGTTTTGTTTACGAGTTTCAATCTTATTTAATTATTATCTAGAATGGATGGTAATTACATGAATAATAACGGATAATAATTATTTTGGATTAGTATTATTTAAGTGAAGATTTAATGTTATCTTTGCTTTTGTTTGGCTAAGTGAAGATTCAATGGCTATAATTTCTTTCAATCATCCAACGGTTGGCCTGGCGTGTGAGGCGGAGGCGAGCGTAGTTATAAGGCAGAACATCGCCTTACTGAGGTTGTAGGTAACCGAGCTCGGTGCCTCTGACATCGCCACCCTCTCTTTTTTCTTCTCTCGCCGTTCAAATCTCTCCTTGGTCTCTAACCTCTCGCAATCTTGGTTTCTCTCCCTCTCTGATGCGCACCATGCTTGCTCTAACCGTCTTCACCGTCCTTTGCTTGCTTTTTTTAGAAATATTAGGTGTATATCCTCAGATTATTTTGTTATGCTTTAAGTTCTAGGCTCTTTCATTGAATATTATCCAATTTGACACTGCTAAGTTCTAGATCTTTACACTAATCAACTTCTTCCAAGCTTCTTGAATTTCATCATTGCTCTTGCATTCTTTAATAAGTTCTAGGTCTTGATGAAAGGCTCTGGAATGCCTTAATTAAGTGCTCATAATTAAAGAAAGCAAGAGCAATGATAAAATTGAAGAAGCTCGCAAGGAGTTGATTAGTGTAAAGATCTAGAACTTAGAAGTGTCAAATTAGATAGTATTCAAAGAAAGAGCCTAGAACTTAGAGCATAACAAAATAAGTTGAGGATATAAACCTACTATTACTGAGAAAAAATAAGAATATGAACTACTTTTGAAGAACTACACTTGAAGGTATCATTTTTCATATTCTGCAATTACTATAAAAGGGCTACACATCACTTGTTTTATACATGGCATAAATAGGTGTATTTATTGGTTTTTGCTTGTAGCATCTGATTCTAAATCAACAAACACAATTATTCAACGGTTAGATAGGCGTGTGAGGCAGAGGCGAGCGTGGCTATATGGCAGAACATTGCCTCACTGAGGAAAGGAAGTGTCTAAGCTTGGCGCCTCTGACATTGCCGCCCTCTCACCTCTCGCACTATTGCCGTTCAAATCTCTCTCTAGCTTATGGCTTCTCGCCTCTCACAATCTCGATTTCTCTCCCTCTCTGACGCTCACCGTGCTTGCCCAAACCCTCTCCACCATCCTATTCTTACTTCTTCTTTTTTTTCAGAAATAGTAGGTTTCTATTCTCAGTTTATTTTGTTATGCTCTAAGTTGTAGGCTCTTGCTTTGAATATTATCCAATTTGACATTTTTAAGTTTTAGATCTTTACACTCATCAACTCCTTACGAGCTTCTTGAATTTTATCGTTGTTTTTGCGTTCTTTAACTATGAGAACTTGATTCAGGCATTCCAAAGCCTTCATCAACACCTAGAACTTACTAAATAACGCATTAAAGTCCTAGATGAGCGTTCTTTAATAAGTTCTAGGTCTTGATGAAAGGCACTGGAATGCCTGAATCAAGTCCTCATAGTTAAAGAACGCAAAAGTAACGATGAAATTCAAGAAGCTCGCAAGGAGTTGATTAGTATAAAGACCTAGAACTTAGAAGTGTCAAATTAGATAATATTCAAAGCAATAGCCTACAACTTAGAGCATAACAAAATAAGCTGAGGATAGAAACCTACTATTTTTTTTTTAAAATGACAAAACTCGAAACTACACTTGAAGGACTACAGTTGAAGGTATCATTTTCCATATTTTACAATTATTATAAAATGGATGCACATCATTTGTTTTTAGACATAGTATAAACAGGTGTGGTTATTGGTTTTTACTTATAGCATATGGTGCTAAATCAACGAACACAATGTGTACTACTCCTACCTATGAGTTAACATTATGAACAAGTATTTATAAAATCTGCTTTAAGTCATATTCACGTCTTTTCAACTATAACTATTAAGTTCATAATTCCAAATACATCGACCACTGTGTTACACAAACGAGAACTATTTGTTTTAGAGGTTGGTGGGCTGAGAGACAATATTCGAAAGATGTACATAACATAAGCGCATATAACCAACCAATATTAAGAACTGAGTAGTCACATGCATCAAAAATCATAAACTCCGTAAAAATTCAATGGAAATTTAGGCACTATAAACCAAAGGTAAAATCGACAGCCAAAATTGGAGTGAGATTAACACAAAGCTCCTTTAGAGTTTGATTTATTCCCAATGTAGGCAAATGATTTTTTAGACAACACGGTTGAACACTATGATAAAGCGAAAGTTTAAAATACGTTTACACTTCTAAATAACAATAATAGAAGCTTCATATATAGTGCTTTAATAAAAACCCAAAATCCTTGTGATGCTCAATTCTACTTGTGAATGTCAATTTCAAAAGTAAAATGCGATGTCAACGGAAAAACCCACATCAAAAAAAGGATGCTTAACTCATACACATTGGGGACAAATAAGAAATCGGGTGGTGCCAATGGTGGAGCTATGGTTTGGGGGGTTTGTTGGGATGTTCAAAAGGTTGGTGGCGGAGGCCAATTGTAGAAAGAGAGATTCGCCCAATTGAGGAAGAAACATGGCAAGCCCCCTAGGTGCAAAACATGAAATACTTATTATTTGATAGATCTCTCAACTGACCTTACCCGTGGACTTGTGGGCTTCTTGCTGATTAGGCACTTGAAGGTTGCGGAAGTCCAATTTCTATTAGATGAAAGATCGGGATAATGAGCGTGACAATCTTACCATCCAAATTGATAACATCTATATGATTTCAAATCAAATTGGAGAAGAATCAAAGTCATGTAACTATCAATAATTGTCAAAATTATCTTCAATAGTACGTTAGAACCGATAACATAACATTAGGACATGCCAAGGCATGAAGCTATCACCTAGTGTTGGGTGCAGGGACACACGATTTAATTTTGAATGAGCGAATGATTGTTATAAATTCTTAAGAGAGTATCTAGTGATTTTTCTATTCGACTATGGATCTACTTTTATTGTATTTCACTTAACTAATTTAATAATTAATCTGATTACTCTTTCTGTAGAAGGGAAATCACGGAACTTCAATACATTACAAACTTGATGGGTTGTGCAGTAAGGAGGTAAATTGTAGCAACATACATTCTCAAAGAGGGTAATAAAAATATTATCTTTGACTTGGGCCAAACTGATGGGACTTGCTTATTAATAGGGTTAAAATGTTGCGTTTGCTCCATATTTGATGAATTTGTCCCCATAATAAATGAATAAGGTCAAATGGGTAAATAATTTGCTAACATTATTCTTTGGTGTTCTATGAAAGTGTGTTCTTTTTGTCCAACGTTTATGTTCATAGTCACGCTATTTTTGAATTTATGTTGCACTATCATTTAGCAAAAATTTTGCATTAAAAGGGCTCCCACATATAAAGAGTAAATTATTATATTTCAAACACCATGAATCATATTGACTCTTATACTTAGTTGTTTGGACATTGACCCACTCATTTAACCTACATAGATGTCCTACCTTTTGATAAGAGATCTCAAATTATAAGGCCCTTCTTAGACTTGTAAGTACAAAGAATAATGAGATATCTACAGGTAAAATTCTTGCTGTACAAAGTCATCAAAATTCGTAACTTATGTAAAATATAGAGTGAATATTTGTTTGTATCTACATAGTATACAATTGGATCATAATTCTTTACAAACAAATTTAAAATGGCTTCCCCAGTTCATTATTCGTGGTGATATAACCATGAAACATTTTGTTGGACACGTCATTACTTCGTTTAAACCCCTGCTTCATGAAGTTTCTTATTAAGTTGAGTAGTGTAATATGTACCTACAAATATTGGACATATATTTGGTGAAGTTTTCTTGACTTAATGTTTTATTTATGGAATGCGATCTGAATATTTCTTATGACCTATAGTTACCACACAATATCTTTCTTCCCATGCACGTATACTTTATAGTTAATCCTGTCACATCAACTGTTCTACTTAAAAGTTGAGACGAAAATGAAAAAATCATGGATTCATCACTCTTTTATATTGTGAGAATGGACCAAATGAATAATTATTTGATTGCATGCGTGATTTAATGACCAATATGAGAACAGCCTTTATTCTTGGGTTAGTAATACTGGATCTTAGAGGGACAAATAGACTTATGTCGGGACTTGTCAAAGCTTGAATTAATTTTTGAATTCATGTTTATTGTTTGTTTTACAGTTCATATGGAAAAAATGGGAGAACATACGACCCCTAAGCGACCTTGTGGCCCATAGATTTATTTTTAGTAAGATTTGTAAATATATTTTCATATTAGACACCATGTTATTTGTTGTCATTTTAATGCCTCACTATTTGCGGTTGTAGTTAAGACGAATGCACGAAGAGAAAACAACAGTCATCCACCGACGTTCTAGGCTTTGAGGTATTGTCTTCGTTGCTTATGTGGTGATGCGCAATTTTACTATTTATGCATTTCATGTACTTGCTTATTGTTATATGATAGTTAATTCTCATAGTTTAAGCGAGAAGTTGGAAAGAAATGGAAGGCGCTTCCAAAAAATGAGAAGCAGAAATACGAGAATATATCAAAGGCTGCTTCGAAGCGGTATGAAGTAGAGAAAGCCGAGATTCCTTCGATCAAATCTCCAAAGGTAATTGAATACTGATTTAGGTTTAGCATTGTGATATGTATTATACTTTTCAGTAACTAATGCCCCATCTCCTACATTCTCATTGCCATTGTTTGTTGTTTTTTGCAGGCATCGATTACGACACGGATTACTCTGAACTCCGTGTACGTCACCCTACAAGGCCAGCGGCCCGCGCAAGTCCAAGCATGCAAGAACATGGGGTTCGGCGGCCTACTCCACTTACATTGTACAAAGTTGCCAATACAACTTCGTCAATGGTTAGTGGAGATGTTCGACCCATCCACGGTGACCTTGAATGTCCATGGGAAGAAGCTATTGGTTACTCCCTTGGACGTTTACAACATTCTTAGGTTGCCATGCGATGGGGCGGCCGTGCCAATTAAATCAGTTCATACTGAGATACATGACATGTGTATGTCAATTGGCATCAATAAGGCCAGTTCAATTGCACTGAAAAAGTTAAAAGACGAGTTGACCGCGATGGAGGCTGCTGACGACATGTTCCGGAGGAAGATGGTGTTGTACCTCCTTGGGGCCCTCTTATGCCCAATTTCGGATGTGGGAGTCAATCGGAGATATCTACACGCCTTGGTAGATATCTCTGTGATCAATCAATATAATTGGAGCCGTCTCGTGTTGGACTTCCTAGTATAGGGGATTCGCACGTTCAAAGACAAAGGACGACGGGGCCTCAAAGGTTGTTTGCTATTCCTCATGGTATGTCTTTCTTATCCTTTTTATTTGTCTTCTCCTTTCTCATTCAGTCGTTCTTCCATAAATCTTATCCCATGTTTAAGTAACCAATCTAACGGCTACTAATTGCTATATGAATTGAACAGCTATTTTACTTTGAGTGTTGCACACCCGCCAGACAATTCTCCATTTCGTGGAGGAAGAGACCTACACCTCGTCTCCAATATTGGGGAGACAAGGAGATTTCATCCCGGATTAAATCATTGGGTAGCTTGGGATTTAAAGATAATGACAAAGTTAACAAAATTCAGGTCGACTTCTGATATTATCAAAAACCCGTAAAATGATTCTACCATAAGCAATATTTATGTTTTGGTTACTAAACTCGTGCACCATTTTGTAACAGGTTGCATTGAAGGTAGAGTTGGGTTCCTTTAGTGCAAAGAGCAATGGGGAAGATGGGGGAAGAGTAGACGAGAAGGTCAAAGAAAGTCGAGCAATAATTGAAGCTGAAGTTCGAGAAGTGGGAGCCCGTGTGTCTAAGCTCGAGCAGGTATTAGACGAACATTCCAAAATGTACAAAGCCTCAATGGATGCGCTGTCCACTTCACTGCATGATGCACTCAAGCAATTGAAGCAGGATTTGGTGCCTCCTCGTGCATCAGGACAGGTTGGACGGGCCACTGAGGACGTCATCCCCTCCCCCACAACCAAGGCCACTTCAGGCCTTCATGTAGAAGACAATGTTGATCCGCATAACGAAGAGGTTGAAATGAAGGATGTTGACATCGAAGAAAAAGATACATTCACACTCGCCCCCTGTCCTTCCAGGTGACAAGGCCGAGAAGGCCGATAAAAATCCTACGGCGCTCCCCTCGTACGACGATTCATATTGGGTCGTCTATTGAGTCATCTTCTGCCTTGCCTACTCTCCACCTTTCTACAACGGTTGAATATATCTAGGAACAGATCTTCTACAGTGAATGTGACTCTCTGCAGTAGACCAATAACTTCCATCAGTCATTCTACAACATTATAATTGAACATTGAGGATAAACTTCATTTTCTATGCTAATAATTCATGTTTTAACTTGTGTGTATGTGCTGTGTGTTAGTGTATTTCGTGTGTATGTTTTGATAACTAATGTGTTAAATTGTCTGTTCTATAATCGATTCACACTCTTCTTTTCCGTATGTTGTGTTATAGGGTTCTATTTTTTCCCAATCATTATAAAACAAATTTTTTACTATCGCAAATAAGGAAAAATAAAACAAGGCATTTTCCACATAGATCAAAAGGTAGATATATGAGAGAAGTAGATGCGTAAGAAAGAATAAAACCATTGTTGAATTGACGAAAAATATTCAAAAATGTATAGTTTTGATTTATAGTGTTGATGACAGTGATATCACATATGTCTATTCACCACTAAAACTGAATCAAGCTTACATATTCCATTATCTCAAACTAATAGACAACATTGCTATCAAAAGCTGAACGAGGTCCTGACCATATGCAACCAAAGTATTTCATCAATGCAGGATCATGGTCACCAACAATTGTGACAGCTTCGCTTGTACAAAATTAGGAACATAATTAGAAGTAGCTTGGTTCAACCAGAATCAAAAACTGTTGAATAGTTACATTTTTATTTGTTTATTTTTTGTGGGAAACTAATATACAATTATTTTCATAACCATAAAGAAA
>JAOTRH010128680.1:0-14393 GCA_034768845.1 Heliamphora exappendiculata | reverse complement strand
AAAAAAGGATAGCTAAAAAACTCGAATCTCATTGTATATTTTTTGAAAACAAGATTGAGACAAAGGGAAAAAAAGGAAAAGGAGACCTTCGACACAAAGAGTTGTTTGCTTAAAATATTTTTATGCGTGGCGTAGGAGGTGACGGTTACATTTTTATTTGTTTTTATTAAAGTGTTGCAAAATGGGAGTTTTGCCCGGAGGGGGGATTGACTAAAACTTTTTAATACGCGGAGGGGGTGCCAAAAACTAGAAAACATTTTATTTAAATTTTTATAAAAGGAAACCTTTGGCGGATGGGAGTTTGGCTAAAAAGTGATTATGCTTATGCTCAGAGGGGTGTCGCCCCAAAATTTTAAGAAAATTTATTTAAAATGTTTAGAAAGAGGACCTTTGGCAGGAGGGGGGTGGCAAGGGTGGCTACCAAAACTTAACTTCTTGTTTTATTTAAAAGTTCAGAAAAGGAGAGCGTTGCCAGGAGGGCGTGGCGGCCAAGACTTTGACTTTTTTTTTCTTTTTTTTTTTATATATAACTTTGGAGAGGGTGCCGTTAGGACGAACTTGTGGGGATCGCGAGGTTTCTTTGAGTTATCATTCTCTTGAGTTTGCTTTGCTGATTTGTTGAAGAATGAATTATTAGCTACAATTCCCTAAAAGGAAGTCCAAAAAATTTAAGTGGGTGACTTGCTGAAGGCATTAAAGGGGGAACTGCTCCCACAGGTTCATGATGATGATCACTAGTATCGAGCACCTTATTTTAGGTTGACTAATGTCTTCTGGAGGAAGGCATCCATCTTTTATCGTTAGTTGGTGATTCAGCATCCTTTGCTTGGTTGGGAAGAGGTAGATGATGACGACGAGAGTCTTATGTCTCTGTCATCGGTGCTGCGATTTGGGGTTGAGAGAGGGAAATTCCCCTATGCCTCCCATTCTTATAAGAACTATGTTCAGTCTTCGTCTGCTTTTGAGATTTAGGCCGTCAAGGTGGAGTGCAGTGAGTTTGTGAGGACGATAAAATCAGCCAGAGTTTTCATGGGGGTGAAGAATAGTTTTGGAATTTCTGTGCCGAGGGAGAGGCTGGATAGAAAACATTCTGTCCCAGTGGAGCTGCACCAGTCATACCTTTGTCACCAATTGGGAAGAGAT
The DNA here is from genome assembly GCA_034768845.1 of Heliamphora exappendiculata. NCBI lineage: Eukaryota > Viridiplantae > Streptophyta > Magnoliopsida > Ericales > Sarraceniaceae > Heliamphora > Heliamphora exappendiculata. Next base: position 13,250 of record JAOTRH010128680.1, on the reverse strand, counting down.
TACTCCCACGTTGGAGGATGTTTCCCTTCTTATGGGATTGGGGCTGCTTGGTGTGGCCAACCCTACCGAGGGAGACTTATCCTCAGTCCAGGGGGGGATTGCTGGTGTTTTGAGGTCATTCCTGGAGCCTACTGGCAAGTTGCTTAGTTTCGTATCTCCCCGAAGAATACATGCAGCGGGTGGCTCCGATACTGGTACCGAGATTTGAGCGGGGACGATGTTGCCGACCCTAACCATGGGAAGCTTGGGAAGGGTTTGGAGGCGTCAGAGCACTTGGCTGCCTTCTTAGCATTTTGGTTTACTTGGTACGTCTTTTCGGGGCCTCCTCAGGATGGCATTGACCCCAGTTTATTTGATATAGTTGTTATTTTGTTTGTTGGTACGAGCGTGGTTCTTGCTCCCTTGTTTTTGGGGACCTTATTTAGGTGATTAGACATGATGGGAGAGGCTGGGGAGCACTCGGTTGGATGATATGATGTAGTGACTTATGTACACACGTCCTTGCTTTAGATGTTCTTCTACGAGCGTTTTGGTAGCGCTGCCCCGGTTCCACATCTGATTGGAGTGGGGGATGGAGGCGGTCGTGCTGCCTGGTGGAGCGGAGTTATGGTTCAGCCCATTTTGTCCCAAGTGGTTGACGACGAGGGGGAGTTTTGTGCTTGACCGTATATAGACGGGGTGGGGGACACTCACAATTGATGCTTATATCCTGATCATGACACTATAGTGGGAGAGGATGGCCCTACTTTAGAGCATTTTACCTCGTTCTGGTTACTATGCTTTGCACCTCTGGCTATTCCATTTTTTGTTGATACTGAGTATAGATTAGTTAGCTATGGTCGACACCGGGTAGCCCATTAGTTTGGCTTTGATCAGGGTGTTCCCCATGAGGTGGAATCTATGTTGGTGGTTGATGCATTCAAGAGGTTTCTGGAGATAGCGGTAGTCGGGGGCACATACCATAATCATCCCACCTGGGTGGCTTGTAAAAGGAGGGTAGGTGGCATCACTTATGGGTGGAAGGTTTGTTGGAAGGAGATGTTAAACGGTTTTGAGACCTACTGCGTTGGTCCTTATCAAAGATCGACAGTGGATGATATAACATATTCAGATTCCACCCTCTATCTTCTTAAGGTGAAGAATAGGCAACCTATGGCTTGAGGAGAGTTGTTAGGATTTACTAGGAGGCCAGGTGTTAAGAGTTTCTTAAGGTGCTGCGTATAGTAGGGCTCATGCAGAGGATGAAGCCCGGTTATCTAGTCATCATCGTGCCAATAACATCAATGATGAGCAGGACTCTTTTAGGCGAGTTGCAATGCCGGCTGGAGTAGTTGCCTTAGGACGAGTGTTAGGTTTCGTCAGGGTTTCCGTTTGCCCGGAGTAGTCACCAGGGTGATTGGATTTGGTGGGGCCCTCAGAGCCTTAGGACGAGCGTCAGGTTTTGCTGGGGTTTCTGTTTTCTCGGTGTAGTCACCAGGGTGGTTGGCTTTGGTCGGGCCCTCAGAGCATGTAGCAAGAAATGTAGTGGAGCCACCGGTGACGGTGATGATAGAGGTGGTGGAGTCCTCTGTGGTGATGGAGGTGGTGGAACCTTTATTACCTCGAGTTAACACAGTCGAGCCTTTAGTCGATGTATCGCCTTTAGTAGGTGTATTGGAGTTTCCATTACCTCGAGTTGACACAGTGGAGTCTTGATTACCTCGAGTCGACACAATGGAGCTTTTAGTCAATATATCGCCTTTAGTAGGTGTGTTAGAGGCAGAGGGGCAGCCTTTGGTTACAGACGCAGCGGTGGGTGGAGCCTCCTGCTCCTGCTATGCTTTTAGGGGTAGTTCACCCCATATCGGTTGATGGTGAGTTTTCAATGATCCATCATTCTGATGGGGGTGTGAAGCTTCAGCATGGGGACGAGAAGGGTGTTTTACTCTGTTGCCATCTTCTTTTTTTGCTAGGGTGGATCCGAGCTTGTTGTCTCGTCTGAGGAATGTGTTTCAGTTTCGACTGAGCACATTCCTTCCGTTGGTTAAGGTGAACCCTCGGTTCAGGCGCCCTGCTCTTGAGATGTTAGGAGGGTTTCTAGAGGACTTGGATCAACCCCGAGTTAGCAAAAAGGAGCTATACATGGCCAAGGCGACGTTAGAGGGGATAAGAGGATTTCTATCTCATAGGGTCGATTGGCTTTGAGACAGGTTTGTGTCAATTGCCTCTCGAGTCAAGGTTGGTAGAGCTCTCGTGGCGTGCCTCAGTAAGTTGAACCAGAGACGAGAGGCATTGGCGGAAAGAGCGAAGGAGATATGTTGTGACTTTAACAGGTTACGCCGTGAACTTTAGGAGGCAGCTGCGCATCGTGAGGAGGTAATAGCGGAGGTTCACGCTATCAATGCGGAGTTAGTTGCTGCTAGACGTGAGTTGTCCGCCTTAAATCCTTTGGTTCATTCTTTACCTGAGTGACTCGCAGCACTAGGTAGGTTATATATATATGTATGTATTTAGGCTATGTATTTGTTATATAGCGCTAGAAGTTTTTTTGTTTTATTATTATTATTATTATTATTTTTTGGCATGTGCTTTTGCCTTTCTTTTCATTATGTATGAAAGAGAAACTTCTTTTAAGCTGATGTTAATAAAAGAGTCTTCAAATTTGATATATTCCTAGGGATAATAAGCTTTGAGCCATTTAACATTGATGGGTGTGAAGAGGACATCGGAGTCCGGTTTAGCTATTCTGTAGTACCCATTGATATTGGCTTCTTTGACGACATATGGTCCTTCCTATCTCGGTGCGAACTTGGTGATGGAGACCCCCCTCATTACGTGAGTCCCTGCCTTTATTTCCAAGTCACCTTCTTGGAAGCTTTTTAGTCGGACCATGGTATTGTAGGCTCAAGCGATTCTTCTTTGACAAACTCTGAGGTTCTTTTGGGCACGAACCCTTTTCTCTTCCAAAGCTTCTAGCACTCGGTGGTGATCTTCATGGAGGACACCAATTCTAAAAGCCATTTTCCCTGAGGGAACGGTGATCTCCGCCAGGAGGATTGCTTATGTTCTGTATACTAGGGCGAAAGGCGTCATTTGTGTGGGTCTTCTTTTAGAGGTGTAGTAGGTCCAGAGTGCCATGGGCAAAGCATGGGCCCAGCTGGCTTGATAGTCTTCCAGAGTACGACTGTGGATCCTAAGGAGTGTCTTGTTGGTGGCTTCTGCTTGTCCATTGCCCTATGGGTAATATGGGGTCGACTTATGATGAATAATGTCATAAGAGGCCAACAACTGAGCCACCTCACGGTTAACGAAAGGGGTACTATTGTTCGACAAGATAAACATTGGGAATGCCAAACCTACATATGACATTTTCTCGTATGAAGTTAGAGTTGGCCCCACCGGTGGCTGTTCTCATGGGAACGGCCTCCACCCACTTCGTGTAGAGTTCCGTAGCCATCACGATCCGTATATTGCCTTTGGACGGAGGGTTGATGGGACCAATTAAACCCATTGCTCAAGTGTGGAAGGGCCATGGCGTCCCAACCATCCTAAGGTCAACCGAAGGAGAGTGGATTAAATTGCCGCGAGCTTGACATGCTTTGCACCTCTTGGCGTAGCTTTGGGCGTTGTCTCCATGGTGGGCCAATAATAGCCTACATGAAGCAGGTGTTGATATAACTTTGTTTCACCTTCATGTTCGGGTGAATGGGATTCCTCTAGTGCTCGTTGAATTACTGCTCCGACCAAACACCATAGTGGTTGACCATTGAAGCCCTTCCTGAAGTGTTTACCGTTGTGGATGAAGAATCGCTGAGCTCTCTTTTTCAGTACTGCCGCATCTAAACGTGCTGGGGGCAAGGCCCCATTGGTGAGAAAATCTATGTACAACTGCCTCCGATCAGAATACACCCCAATGAAGTTGCATTCCTCTCGTGATGGCGCCTCCTGGCATTTAGGGCACCCGCTTTGTAGCTCGGCTGCTTCCTTGGCCATGCCAGGCTAATAAAATTCCTAGCGTTGCAATCATCGGTAGGGGCTCACATCTCCGGTTCCGCAAGGGTGTTCATGGATTTGTTGTAATTTGGATTTGGCTTCTTTTCCTCAATGCAACAAGCTAGGAGGCCACCAAGTCCTCTAAAGTAAAGGACTCCTTGTAAAATGCTTCAAATTCATCATTGGTAGCACTCCAGATGGGCTATTGAGCTCTCTGGTAATGGGTGTTGTCTAGTCTTGGACTTCTTCCTCACAGAAAATTTCAATGGCTAAGTAAGGGAGGGAACGCTTGAGTACTTCGATCTTTGTGGCTTCATCTGGCGCATCAACCTTGGAGGCTAGAGTTGCTAGAGCATGTGGGTGACGGTTCTCTGATCTCAGGGTGTGTTCGATTCGGACCATCTTGAATTTATCTATCAATCGTTGCACCATGGTTCGGTAGGAAGCTAGTGGAGATTCTCTTATGGCATACTCGCCGTTAGTTTGCCCAACCACAAGTTTTGAGTCGCTTTTGATGCATAGTGAGGCGACATCGGAGTTTAAAGCTGCCATGAGGCCGAGGATCAGTGCTTTGTATTCAGCTTCATTATTGGAGCAATGGAACGCCAGCTTGTATGATAGGTTAATTGTGACTCCGCTAGGAGTGGCCAGGACGGTCCCCAATCCTCCTCTTTTGGAAGTAGAGGATCTATCGAAGCTTAAACTCCATTTTTCGCTAGTGGTAATGGCCGTTGCCTGGAAACCGTATATGGGGAGCTCTTCTGATGGTGGCTCATATTCCCCACTCAGGAAGTGAGTGAGAAGATCTGCTAGGGCTTGGCTCTTGACGGCCTTAGGGGCTTTACAAATTATGACATACTCTGACAAGGAGAGCAACAATCGAGCTGGTCGTCCTACTAGTGCTGGGCGTGTTAGGAGGAAGCGAATGGGGTCACATTTTGTGATGAGGTGGAGGGTATATGAAAGTAGATAGTGTCTTAGCTTTTGTGCATCGAATATCAAAGCTATGCTATGTCTCTCGATGGGAGAATATCATGCCTCTGCACCCTGAATGACTCGGCTAAGGCAGTATACTGGCTGTTCTATCCCATCTACCTCCTAGGCTAATAGGGCCCTGATGGAGCGCAGGGAGGATGCGATGTACAGGAGGAGTGGTCTCCCTTGTTGAGGAGGTGTCATTGTTAAGGAGGAGGTTAGGGCGGACTTTATTTTCTTGAATGGTTCCTGGTACTCTACACCCTAAATGAACTTTGCTCGATTTTTAAGGAGGTTGTTAAATGGCAGGGAGATTTCTGCCAACGTCGGGAGGCCCGAGATGAACCTTCTTATGTATGACGTCCTTCCCAAAAAGGTCCTCAGTTGATTGGGGTCAGTCGGAGGGGGCATGTCTCTGATGGATGAAATTTTGGCGGGGTCTGGATTGATTCCATGTCAATGGACTATGCATCCGAGAAACTTACCGGAGGTGATGCCAAATGCGCATTTCAGCGGGTTCATTCTGAAATGATAATGTTTACACCGCTCCAAGACTAGCTGGAGGTCATTAAGATGAGTATCGTCCTCTCGTGACTTGACCACGAGGTCGTCGATATAGAACTCGACTTCCTTGTGGAACATGTCATGAAAGATGGCGGTCATGGCCCATTTGTACCGTAATGTAGAGAGGCAGATTAAGATGGCGCCAGAGGATGCCCCAATGACCGCCTTTCGGACACCTATTAGTAATTTCTTTTAGAAGTGGTGTCCTCTATGAAGATCACCACCAAGAACTTGAAGCTTTGGAAGAGAAAAGGGATCGTGCCCAAACGAACCTTAGAATTTGTCAAAGAAGAATTGCCCGAGTTTACGATACCATGGTCCGATCAAGAAGCTTTCAAGAAGGTGACTTGGTAATGAAGGTAGCGACTCACGTAATGAGGGGGTCTCCATCTCCAAGTTCACACCGAAATGGGAAGGACTATATGCCATCAAAGAAGCTAACATCAATGGGTACTATAGAATAGCTAAATCGGAGTCCGAATTCCTCTTCACACCCATCAATGTTAAATGGCTCATGCCTTTTATCCCTAGGAATATATTGAATTTGAAGACTCTTTCATTAACATCAGCTTAAAATTAGTTTCTCTTTCATACATAATGATAAGAAAGATAAACGCAATAATAATAATAATAGTAATAATAATAATAAAATAAATAAAATGAAAAAACTTCTAGTGCTATATAACAAATACATAACCCAAATATATAGTGTAACTTAGTGCTGCGAGTCACTCTGGTAAAGAATGAACTAGGAGATTTAAGGCGGGCACTCACGTCTAACAGCAACCAACTCCGAATCGATAGCATGAACCTCCGCTATTACCTCCTCACGATGCGCAATTGCCTCTTGAAACTCGCGGCGTAACCTGTCAAAGTCATGACGTATCTCCTTCGCTCTTTTCGCCAACGCTTCTCGTCTCTGGTTCAACATACTGAGCCGCGCCACGAGAGCTCTACCAGTCCTGACTCGAGAGGCAATTGACACAAACCTGTCTTGAAGCAAATCGACCATATGAGATCGAAATCCGCTTATCCCCTTTAACGTCGCCTTGGTCATGTGTAGCTCATCTTCACTAACTTGGGATCGATCTAAGTTCTTTAGAAACCCTCTTAACATCTCAAGAGCAAGGCTCCTGAACCGATGGCTCACCTTAACCAACGGAAGGAATGTGCTCAATCGAAACTGGAACACATTCCTCAGACAAGACAGCAAGCTCGGATCCACCCTAGCAAAAAAAGAAGATGGAACCAGAGTAAAACACCCTTCGCGTCCCCACGCTGAAGCTTCACACCCCCATCGGAATGATGGATCATTGAAAACTCACCATTAACCGATATGAGGTGAACTACCCATAAAAACATAGCAGATGTAGGAGGCTCCCCCACCACTGCGTTCGTAACCAAAGGCTGCACCTTCGTCTCTAATACACCTACTGAAGGCGATATATCGGCTGAAGGCTCCGCTGTGTCGACTCGAGGTAATCAAGGCTCTACTATGTTGACTCGAGATAATAAAAGCTCCACTATGTTGACTCGAGGTAATGGAAGCTCCAATACACCTACTGAAGGCGATACATCGGCTGAAGGCTCCACTGTGTCGGCTCCAGGTAGTGAAGCCTCCACCAACTCCATCACCATAGAGGGCTCCACCACCTATCACCATCGTCGCCGATAGCTCCACTACATCCCTCGCTACATGCTTTGAGGAGCCCACCAAAGCCAACTGCCTCGGTGCCTCCATGCAACTAGAAACCCCGGCGAAACCTAACACTCGTCGTAAGGCAATTGCTCTAGCCGAAATCGCAACTCGCCTAAAAGAGCCCGGCTTGTCACTGCTGCTGTTGTCGCTTTGATCACTAGATGATCGGGCTTCATCCTCTGCATGAGCCCTCTTGTATTGGCGCCTTGAGAAACTCTAACTCTAGAACTTCTAGACCTCCCAGACCTCCTAGTAAATCTTGATAGCTCTCTCTGAGCCATAGGTTGCCTATTGTCACGGGGTGACTCTTTTGGCGCAGCGGAATAGTTTCCCGTGAGGCATCCGAACTCCACCAAGTTCGAATCCGCCATTTCTTCGACCATCCGAGTGTATTTGGATCACCCGTCTTTCAAATTTTTCTGATTAGGGCTCGTGTTGTGTCAAGCAGGAACAAACTCTCCACATGGAAGTCCTGTATAACTAGGATGCCACATGACGACTTGACGTCCTAAGTTGCAAACCCAAACGGCACAGTAGCTTCCTTGCGCTAAACTCATCCTGAGCAAAGCACTCGCCCAACTGAGGTCCCCTGGTCATCAAGATTTGAGGTTTGACTAGCTGACTAGCTACTGATGTAGATCGAGTCGTTGCAGCGCTCCTTAGATAGCCACGGGGTGCCTCATACCCCCGCTCAACACCAAGGGTCACTTTCGTGTCCAGGGCATGGTTCTCATGTACGCACACGTGCTAAAATCCGTCTTAGGCCATGGCGTACCCTCAACGTGGCACACGAGCAAGGCAACATGATCCTTAGGCCACAAATGCACTACACCGATCAACTTGTCAAGCGTTGACGTGCCCGACTCATTTCACGGCTTCATGCGTCGAATGTTAGCGTCCAAGGGTGGCATTGCCTCCATACCACGTCTTTGGCCATCGAACCCCACAAGCATGGCCGAACCCAAGCACATGCAAGCAGGTCGGCACACGAGGCCTTTGGTTGTGCCTCGATAGCCTAATCGGGTAAAGACACTCAAATAAGAGTGATAACATGTGGGGTTAGCGTGCTCATGTCTAGACCTCTGCCTCGGGTTCAGTGTGCAGTGTCTAAAGCCCACTCCAAGTCTTCCCGCTTGACCACTGTCCATGGGACACCCACTCCTGCATGGAGACCCTAAAGCACCTCTCTTCGGTGCCATGAGCCCGCCCCTAAGGTGCCTTGCAAGTCCCCTTGAGGTTGCCCATTTCGGTGCCTAGCCATAACACACGTGCCTAGCTGGTAGATGGCACACCACTACCCCTCCTTATAATAGCATTATGAGCCATTTTGCTTATGGCAGGAGGAAACATCAAGATGTTTGAGGAGTCATAATGGATTTTTAAAAATATCTCTCAATTTCTAAAAATCGCAAATTTTGGCAGCAAACAAGCCCTCATTTTATAGTATTTTTCATAAAAATTTCATCTCATTTCGATGTCGTTTGATGCCTCAAAACAGCCTTGAAAGGCGCTGCCCACACAGCCCTGTCATTGGCCTGCAAGCTGCCCACACAGCCCAGCCACGCCCATGTCAGTGCTGCACAGTGCTGCCCACTCTGCTTGCACACGTGCTGCCCACTGTGCACTGTGCTGCCACTGCTGCGTGCTGCGTGCTGCCATGCCAAATGGCCTTGTTGGTGTGTCAACCACCTTGTTTACACTACAAATTCATCGTGCACGTATGCCACTCCCTTGGGCATAGTTTGGGCTACTTGGGGCCATTCCTTAGGCCATGTTGGGGAATTTTCTTGGCACACCTTGGGTCGAATGTTGCCATATGACTTGGGCAACGTTGTGGCCCTTCACCACACGACGTCACGGTGTTGGCCTAGCAACGGGCAACCCGTGACATTCTCCCCCACTCGATCCATCAACGTCCTCGTTGATGTTGCACCTCCGTGCAAGAGCCATCTCTTCGTCATTCTCTGAGGTTACTTGAAAAGATGCTGATCTTCGACCTTGCCACCAACACCCGTATACATTTGGCCAAGTACCCATTGCTACTTTGAGCGTCTTCAACTCGGTTGCAGCAAAGCTCCTATGAGCTGATCTCATCTCTAATCCCGCAGTAAAGATCCTATGAGCTAACTCGTCTTCATCTCAAACTCTGGGCACGACGATGTTCCTCTGAACAAACTCGTAGGCATCAAACTTGCTCCATGCTCCTATGAGTGGCGGCTCCTCAATGCTCCTTTAAGCGGCGGCTCCTCAATGCTCCTCTGAGCAAATTCTCAAGTGCTCCGTTGAGCTTCTCCTCAGTGACTCCTCAAAGAAAACTCATCCTTCATCTGAAGGTCCTCTGCCTGGCTCAAAATAGGCTCCTCTGCACAACTCAACTCAACTCAACTCAGGCTCCTCTGAGCTGTAGAGCAACTCATTGCTCACTTCCTGCGGATGCTTCTTGCGTCACCACTTCTGGTGCTAACCAACAGGAAAGGGGGAATGCGTTGACTGCATAAAGGGTTGTCGTTGGCACTTGATGACAAGCCCTCCCCCACTCGAACGGTTGATGGCCTCATTAACACAAATCTGGGTAAGCCCTATGGAAACTCTGAAGCAAATCCCTCTGACTGACCATTCTGAATAATCTCTGTTGAAGCCCTCTAGCTAATGCCCTCTGGCGATGCTCAAACTCAAGCCCTCTGGTTGTAGTCGTGCCCTCTGGCAAACTCATACTCAAGCCCTCTAGCTGAACTCATGCCCTCAGGAAAATTCCACTCAACTCAACTCAATGTCCCATGTGTTGGCAAATAAAGCTCAAATTAACTCAAAATTGCTTCTTTTGTTCCCCAGTAGACTCAGATTTTTCTCAAGCTTCCTCTAAAGCAAATGCCCTCTGGCTTGATTTTTCTCTTTTTCTCTTTCTATGTTCTTTTGCAATGCAGTTTAGTACCTCAGCCCACTGGTCTTCACCCTTACAGCATGCGAGATCCAACCGGTGACTCAATTGCAGCTCAATCTGCTCAAACTCGTGTTGTCAAGTACCTCAGCTTCTCATAGCCTTCACTCCGACAACTAACTCATGCTCAGCTCAACTCAATAGGGACTCATACGCCCTAAAAGTTTCACCACACCACCCAACCCGTGGAGATTTGCCAGCTCGCAACAGGAAGACTACTCGAACTCAAGGTGCACTTAACCTGCCACCATATTAATATCCTGACTTTGCCACCTCGCCATGTGGTTGCCTTCTGATAACTGTGACTATCACTGTCACCCAGTTCTTCTTTGATTGAAAAATGCACAACCATTGAACAAGCCCAAGTCCCAAATGCCCCGATCTCAACGGAATACAAGTTCCCAGAACAAGCCAGTGAGTGCGATAAGCTCGGCAAGGCTGCTGACATGATACCGACTCAATGAAGGTGAAAGAATGCATGCAAAGCCCACAATACAAAGCAAGAATACCACTTCAAGCCCCACACTGCAGGTAGCAAGCACATAGCCAACAAAGTAGCAGAAACGTCCAACCATGACCTTCAGGCAGTAACCCATACACCCGAGTAGCACCTCAAGCCACAAAGTGCCCACATTGCAGAACCTGACCAAAACAAGCCCACAAAGCGAAAGGAAACTGACCATCTGGCACAGAACACACCACATGCCACATTGTCGCTGAAAACCCATCATAAGCACGGCTCGCTGCTTCAAAAGCATCAACTAAATGTATAACAATGCACACAGATACCCCAAGACCTTCTACCGATAAGCTCCACCCAATGCGCCTCCTGAGCACCTCATCGGATAGAGAAAACCAAGCATCGGTCTTGTATCGAGTCTAGGAGGTTGAAAAATGTTCCCCCAATTGAGGTAATATGGATCTCTCCTTTGATAGAGGCATCGGGGTTCACGGAAGCAAAGATGTCACTAGAATATGCCCATCCGCTCTATAACGCATCCCACAAAGGAATAGCCTAGCTCTGATTCCAACTGCCACGGGGCAACTCTTTTGGCGCAACGGAATAGTTCCCCGTGAGGCATCCGAACTCCACCAAGTCCGAATTCGCCATTTCTTCGACCATCCGAGTGTATTTGGATCACCCGTCATTCAAATTTTTCTGATTAGGGCCCGTGCTGTGTCAAGCAGGAACAAACTCCCCACATGGAAGTCTTGTATAACCAGGATGCCACCTGAAGACTTGACGTCCCAAGTTGCAAACCCAAACGGCACAGTAGCTTCCTTGCGCCAAACTCATCCTGAGCAAGGCACTCGCCTAACTGAGGTCCCCTGGTCATCAAGATTTGAGGCCTGATTAGTTGACTAGCTTCTGATGTAGATCGAGTTGTTGCAACGCTCCTCAGATAGCCACGGGGTGCCTCATACCCCTGCTCAACACCAAGGGTCACTTTCGTGCCAAGGGCGTGGCCTTCATGTACACACGCGTGCTAAAGTCCGTCTTGGGCCGTGGCGTACCCTCAACGTTGCACACGAGCAAGGCAACATGATCCTTAGGCCACAAATGCACTACACCGATCAACTTGTCAAGCGTTGACGTACCCAACTCATTTCACGGCTTTATGCGTCCAATGTTAGCGTCCAAGAGTGGCATTGCCTCTATACCACGTCTTTGGCCATCGGACCCCCACAAGCATGGCCGAACCCAAGCACTTGCAAGCAGGTCGGCACACAAGGCCTTTGGTTGTGCCTCGATAGCCTAATCGGGTGAAGACACTCAAATAAGAGTGATAGCACATGGGGCTTGCGTGTTCGTGTTTAGACTTCTGCCCCGGGTTCGGTGCGCGGTGTCTAAAGTCCACTGCGGGTCCTCTTGGTTGACCACTCTGTGGGGCACCCATTCCCGTATTAAGACCCTAAAACACCTCTCTTCGGTGCCAAGAGCCCGCCCCCAAGGTACCTTGCAAGGCCCCCTGAGGATGCCTACTTCGGTGCCTAGCCATAGCACGTGCCTAGCTATGACACGGGGGAAGGCTGGTAGGTGGCACACCACTACCTCCCCTTGTAATAGCATTCGGGGCCATTTTGCTTCTGGTAGGAGGAAACATTAAGATGTTTGAGTCATAATGAATATTTAAAAATATCTCTCAATTTCTAAAAATTGCAAATTTTGGCCTCAAACAAGCCCTCATTTTATAGTATTTTTCATAAAAATTTCATCCCATTTCGATGTCGTTTGATGCCTCAAAACAGCCTTGAAAGGCGCTGCCCACACAGCCCTGTCATTGGCCCCACAGCCCAGCCACGCCCATGTCAGTGCTGCCCACTGCTGCCCACTCTGCTTGCACATGTGCTGCCCACTGTGCACTGTGCTGCCACTGCTGCGTGCTGCCATGCCAAATGGCCTTGTTGGTGTGTCAACCACCTTGTTTGCACTTCAAATTCATCGTGCACCTATGCCACTCCCTTGGGCATAGTTTGGGCTACTGGGGGCCATTCCTTAGGCTATGTTGGGGCATTTTCTTGGCACACCTTAGGTCGAATGTTGCCATATGACTTGGGTAACGTTGTGGGCTTTCACCACACGACGTCATGGTGTTGACCTAGCAACGGGCTGTTAAGAATAATGGAAAGCCATACCCTAATGGGTAGGCGAGCTCTTATTTATAATCAATTTAGAGAACATTATTACAATCATACACCCACACACACCGGAACATAATAATAATATAATAATAAGCTACTAACACCCATCTCAAGCTGGAGTACATATATCTACCAAGCCCAGCTTGTTACATAAATAGGAGACACGTGGACCCGGTAAATATTTAGTGAAAATATCAGCCATCTGTTCCCCTGTAGGGATAGAACCAAATGTCAACACCGTTTTGATATTCATCACGGATAAAGTGGCAGTCAACTTCAATGTACTTCGTTTGCTCATGAAAGATTGGATTTGTGGTAATATAAATTGCGAATGTATTATCAACCCAGAGTTTAGTAGAGCCTTTAAGTGGAAAGTGTAACTTGTCAAAATCTGCTGAAACCACATAATCTCAGCAGTTGCTAATGCCATAGCTCGGTACTCGGCCTCAGCACTAGACC
>JAOTRH010128669.1:0-14393 GCA_034768845.1 Heliamphora exappendiculata | reverse complement strand
GAGCCAAGGCCCAGAAGCAAAACACTCTAACCTTCTAACTAATCTCACGGCACAAAATTCACCGCAACACATACCATAAAACACCAAGTACTGTTTATAATCAAGAAAATAGACAAATTTATGACAGGATAGCAAACAAGTAAATAATCATGCGTATATGAAATGTAGATGCCCAACCCATCATGCACCCAGATTATAACAGGAATTCCATGCCGGAAATCACCAGAGTAGACTTTCACGAGTAATTGATCACCAAAAGCCATCATCGCGCCTCATTGCAAATAGTAACCACATCGCCTGGCTTCATGCTATAGCAGTTTTACTCAATGGCAACGGCGTGGGGTCCACACCATACTCCAAGCCAACAATATTCAATAAACCATTCCAAACACCGCAGACACGCCCACTTAGTGTACAAGGGAAATTCATCCTAAGCGGTTTGTCCCACCTTAAGACTTGTGATGTCTTCGCCGGTATCAACCCGAAAGTCCAAGTTATCAAAATTAGAATGCTAGCGACAAACCCATTGTGTCCAACAATATCCGTAAAATCATTTCAAACACCGGGGACATGCCCAGGGTGTAAAAACCAAATTTGTAACACCGGGGACACGCCCACTCAGTGTGTAACACCAAAACATTTTTGAAAAATGAAAACTAGGGACGGCCTAGACTTAGAATCAAGGACGACAACCTCAATATAATAATCCGAATGACACCATTATATTCCCATACGTTAGGTTCCCATACATCAGCGTTCCCGATCACTACGGCGTATAGTAGCAGTTCGACGCAGGACGTGATACGGCTGAGGACGTAACATGGCTCAAGACATACATGGCCCAAAGTTAGCATATCCAATATAATAATCCAATTGACACCATTATGTTCTTGTACATTAGGTTCCTGTACATCAACGTTCCCGTTCACTACGGCATATAGCGGCAGTTTGGCTCAAGATGTGATACGGCTCAGGACGTAACACGGCTCAAGACTACATGGCCCAAAGTTATTCATACTTGACACAACAATCTGAATGGTACCATTACGTTCCCGTACGTTAGATTCCCGTACATCAACGTTCCCAATCACTACGGCGTACAACAGTAGTTCGGCTCAAGACGTGATACGGCTCAGGACGTAACACGACTCAAGACATACATGGCCCATTGTTAACAACCCCGCAACAGTTTACACAAATGGACTCCAATATGCTAAGATGCAAGTGATGATGTTCATAACGTGTACCATTGATCTCAAGTGCAACAATTTATAGCATGGCATTAACATGATAATATTCATGGTACAATGCGCAAAGCACAAAGTACAAGTATGTGAAGCACAAGCTACAATTCTCAAGATATGATTCAAATATGATAGCATGGGTTCTAAATCATCATACATTTACTTAAAACACATTAATTAACTAATCATCATATAAAACTCGGGTCTTATGAAAAATGGTACTCAATTCACACTTAGCAACTTTTAAGGCTAAAAATCAAGTATTAAATTAAAAGAGCCGACAAAGTTTTGGGGTATCTAGACTTGGAATTGAGTTATGATTTTTAAACACCAATTAGATAAAAATATTTTTTACAACTCTCATGTTTAACACCAAGACCAAATCCTAAGGCAAATGGGTAAACATTTCATTCTAAGAAAAAACGGTTCAGTACTTTCTCCAGATTTTACCCAAAATTATGCTTCTATTTCTCTCTATTTTGGGGTATCAAATCAAGTCCAAATGAGCCCGTGTTTTAGTATGTTCTAGTTAAGTCACCTACAAGTTTCATGTTTAGAGTTAAGGGTAGTTGTTTGAAGCAAGTTAGACTTTTGGCCATTTTAAAAAGTGGTTTCTGTCAGCAGTCAAAACTCAGCAGAGCTGGTTTTGGACAGAGGGTTTTAAATGATTTTGGTATATCATCCCGAGGCTTTAAGGTCTATTTTTGGGGCAACAAATACTTAAATATGTTCGCTACAAATTTCATGTAGACCACGTTTAGAATAGGACACTAAAAATAGGTGTTTTGGACTATATGAAAATATGTGACAGAATGTTCCTTAGAGGCTGAAATTCAACAGAGACTTTAAAAGAAGGATTTACCTATCAAACAACAATATTTTCTTCTCATTTTTTGTGGGTAGATGGAAATACATGTTATCTACATTTTTTATGTTTTGACCAAAGTTCGGATCTCATTCTAAATTAGGTTTTCCAAGTCGGTGGTGTTGACTGGTTAGAAAATGATACACTTTGGTAACATTGCAATATTTTGAGTTATGGTTATGTAAATGAGTTGAAACCAACTTTGGATGAAAGATAACACAACAATATAACTCTAGACATAAAAATCATACTTAGATCAATTTTCTACATTGCGTTATGGCATTTCAATTCTCAGGGTAGAAACATTAAAGTTCTAGAAAATCAAGCCTCTTAGGGTTTAGGTCCCCTACTTATGTTATGTCAAGTTTTGGTTCTATTTCCTTGCATGCTTGTGTTTCAAACTTAAATATCAAAACTACAGCACCCTTAGAGATCATCAAACTCAAAGAGAACAACATACAACAACATCTCATATCATTCATAAACAAAACAGCCCCTAAATTCCAATTACGATACCTTTTCGATTTTGATTTCGGTTCTTGATTTTTAAAGTTCTCAAAGGGATGGTTTGAGGAATATTTTAAGGGGTCTTAGATACAAGGTTTAGAGGTTTGACTTACATGTTTAGGAGATCAAAATATGGTGGAAAACTTAGTACGACTTAGCTTTAAAACCATGGTCTCTAAAGACCCCTTTCTTGGATCCCTCCCTCTTCTTCTTCTCCTTTCTTCTCTCAAACCTCCATGGACCCTCAAGAACTACTATATTCTGGTCTTCCTCCCTTTCTCTCCACCGAAATATTCAAGGGGAAGAAGGTGTTTGGGCTTAGCTTATATAGGAAGTGTTAGGGAACATGGCATTTAAAGTTTTTGTACTTCTCTCTCTCCCCTTTAAATGGCTTATTTAATGTAGTTCAAGAGGTTAGGGGACAAAATCAGGTTTTTGGGAAGCTAGACACAGCTAGGGATCAGTTTGGGGGACAAAAATCTGATCCCCCATAAATCAAGGGATTTACCTCAATTTTCGTGCCCCTATTGTGCAAGAAAATCATTAAAAGTTAATTTGATGTATCTTTTTGGTATTTTTTCCTACTGAGACTTATTATTTTGATATATTTATGAGAAATATAGGATTTTCATGTATTATCATAGTTTTCATAGCAATTGATTAAATAGATGTAGTCTTTTAAATCAAATTAAGTTATTTTGGCAATATATGACTTTTTAACTTATTTTGTTGTGTATAATCTTAAATAATAATTTGTTTTTTTTTGTTGACTTATAACACTATATTATTAGGTATATTACTTGTACAACAAGTTTGGGATCATCATAATGCTTCATTTAATATACTTCTCATCATTTAAAGCTAAAAGGAAGTAAAAAAAAGTCACTTTTTGGCACATCCCCCAAGGTGGTCGGCCACTAAGAGGAATTTTTGGCATTTTTTTATGTTATTTTGTCTTTTACCACATAATTGTACTTAAATTCTTAATTTAGGGTATCCATATGTCAAAATTTAGATTTTTAATGCTTTTTACTGTACTAGGGGCAAAACGGTTATTTTACCTTATTTATGAGGATTTTGATTTTTAATTTATTATTTCATGATATTTACTTTATTTAGAATGTTAGGAGACTCTTCGGGTTTTAAGGATTTGTTACATGAGTTTTGAACCTTTTTAGGGTTTTCGGGCCGAACTTAGTCTTTTTGATTCGAGTTAGGGTTCTGAACTCTTTCTATGTTTTATGGTCTCGTGGACTATCCTTCACTAACACTAGGGTCTGAACAGGGTCATTACATGGGTCGTTATCAATAGGGTTGTTACAATTAAGGTTTGTACCGGGTCGTTACACCTACAGATTTTGAGTGTCAACACAAAGTTGAAGATGAGTCGGCACAAATATACCGAGCCTACCTAAAGAAATTTGGTGTCAACACAAATATACAGATGTTCTTGCAGAAGTTTAGTGTCGACACCAAAGAAGATTTGTGCCAACACAAATGGTCTTATCCCGGATGCTGAAGTTCAAATGAGTCGACACAATATCCATTTGTGTCGACACCGTGGTGTTGGTGAGGAAGATTGCAGAATTTATGTCGACACCTTAGAAGATTTGTGTCAACCCAATCACTTGAAGATCTCTACCCTAAACATTTTGTGTCAACACCAAAGGCTTTTGTGTCGACACCTATGACGCAAATTCAAATTCATGGCAGACTTCAAGAGTTAGATTTTTTGCATTTAATGCCCTCACCTATCTCTAACGGTCATGAATGCTCAAGAGCTTTTATAAGGAGTAAGTTCTCATCATTTAATCTCTCTGGAGACTTACAATCACTGTTCTATTGCTTGAATCAAACTCAAAATCCTCAAGCCCTCATTTATTGCTGAACTCCAGCTCTTGTTCCTCGTCTCTCTTTACATCTTCATTTATTGTAAATTAATTTCTGTAAAGAGAGTGAGTATTTTTCATTAATTACTTCATTTATTTTATTCAAGGGTGAGGCACCCTTTATCCTTTAAGTGAGTGAGTAAATCTCATCAAAGAATAGTTCATAAGTGATTAGAGAAAAATAGGAGATTTGTTTTCGTAGGATTTTTTTAAAGCTGATATAGGCTTCTGAATGTGCCTGTAAACATTCGATAGCTTAAACAAAGTCTTGAAGTTGTAAAAGCTTGGAATGCACCCATGAAGCATTCTACATAGTGAAAATTCTCAAGGAAAAACTTAAGGAGTGGACGTGGGCTTGGAAGAAGCCGAACCACTATAAATTCTTGGTGTCTGGTTAATTATCTCAATCCTTAACCTCTTTAATATTTGCATTGCTTTAATAATTGGTTATTTAGCTATAATTGTTTACTATATTAAAAGGTTTTCAAAAAAGTTTTAAAAATTGTTATTAATTTTTTACAACCCAATTCAGCCCCTCTTGGGTTGCCTAGAATTAACAACCTTGATACCTACTTAAGTTCATAAATAGATCTCTTAAGCATGCACAACATGTGCTCTTGGATTTGCTCTTGGCCCTTTGCAATGAAACCATTTGGTTGTACTATTTAGATACATTCGTCAAGACTTCAGTTAAGGAAAGCTGTCTTGACATCCATTTGTCAAATTTTGAAATCGAAATGAGCAGCAATAGATAAGAGAATCCAAATAGACTTAAGCATGACAGTTGGCAAAATGTTTTCTCATTATCGATCCTTTCTTTCTGAGTGAATTTTTTTGCAAGAAGCCGAACTTTGAAGCTTTCAACCTTCCTGTCTGCTCCTCTTTTTTTTCTATAGATCCACTTGCATCCAATGGATTTTATCCCTTCGGGTGATTCTACAAGTTCCCAAACCTGATTGGAATACATAGATTTCATCTCTGAATTCATAGCTTTTTGCTAAAGATTTGCATCTTTATCCTGAAGTGCTTAATTATAGTTCCAGGGTTTGGTATCCAGTTCTGCCAGAATCTTATCAAAAGGCTCTCCAAAAAACATATACCGATTAGGTTGATAAACAACCCTCCTACTACGACGAGGCACTACTTGTGTCTGTGTACTAGGAGTAACACATTGTGCATAATCTAAACCTTGTGCACTAGCACCTTGTTCATGATTTATAGTTGCCCGATAATTCTCCCACTACGACGAGGCAATAAGATATCAGTGACTTGTGGTTCCTCTTCTATTCTATTGGTATTTCCTTTTATTTCTTTCAGAATAATTTTACTATTAGGCCTGTGATCTATAATATAATCTTCTTCTAAGAATTGGGCATTAGTGTTAAGAATGACCTTCTGACCCATAGGATTATAAAATAGACCACCCTTCATTTTCTTGGGATACCACATAAACAAATAGACTTCTGTCCTCGGTTTCAACTTACCTACATTCCCTTTCAGCACATGTGCTAGACACCCTCAAATCTGAATATGTTTTTTACTAAGCTTACGTTCGGTCCACAATTCTGTGGGAGTAGAAGGTACTGACTTAGAAGGTACCAAGTTCAGAATGTAAGCCGCTATCTCTAATGCAAGTCCCCAAAACGAATCAGCTAATCCTGAATAACTCATCGTACACCTTACCATCTCTATAAGAGTCATATTCTTTCTTTCTGTTACACCATTCTGTTGTGGAGTGCCTGGTGCAGTCAGCTGGGATATAATTTCTTCCAATGATAAGTAGTCCCTAAATTCTCCAAAGAGGTACTCCCCACCATGGTCAGATCGTATGTATTTGATACTTTTACCTATATGCTTCTCCGTCTTCTCCTTCAATTCTTAGAATTTTTCAAAGCATTCAGACTTATAGTGCATTAGGTAAATGTATCCATACCTTGAGTAGTCATTAATAAAACTGACAAAGTACTCAAAGCTACCCTTTAGCCCAGATTGTCATAAGACCACACACATCAGAGTGAACCAGTTCCAACGATTCTTTAGCTCTATAGCCTTTGGGTGAAAAGAGCCTCTTGGTCATCTTACCCTCTAAGAAGGATTCACAAACTGAAAGTGCCTCCACTTCTAATAAACTCCAAGGTCCATTTTTTACCAGTCTATTTATGCTTTTTAGATTAATATGATCAAAGCGTAAGTGTCAAAAAAATGTTTAGTTCATTAAAGAATGAAAGTTTCTTTTATATGACAAATTAGATGTGTTATTTAATTCAGTTAGTTATAGTTTGGGAGAGATATGAGACACGAAATACAGATCATCCACTAATGTATCAAAACAAATAAAATATTTATTTTTCTTTACAACCACAGAGTTATCAAACTTAATAGAATATTTGTCCTTTATTAAACTAGAAATCAAAATTAAATTTCTTCTAATGAAAAGTACATAAAGACAATTTTTTAGAAGTAATATTATATCTCTACTAAAATTGATAGTGACATCTCTTATTGTAACTGCTACCACCCTTGTATTATTGCCCATATGCAGATATATTTTTCCATCACTGAGCTGCCTGGTTTCCTGGAACCCCTGCAATGAATTGCAGACATAATTAGTGGCTCTCGTATCTAAACACTAGGTACCAATAGATAATACCGCAAAATATGTTTCAACCACTAGTGAACAAAAATTACTTGATTTGTTCTGCTTACTAAGAAAAATTAGATATTACTTTTTCCAAAGCCCAAACTAGTTACAGTGATAGCACTTGCCTCTCGGTTTCTTTATATTAGTTTTTGGTCCCTTAACTACTTTTGGACCTGTTCCTCCCTATGTCTAAACTTTTTTTCTTCTTGCCTTTCGGTTTAGAGTAAGAACATTTTTTAGCCATATGCACAAAACCTAGCTTGCTAAGAACACCCTCGACTGCTTGGAGTTTTTTAAGAAATTATGCCAATGAAAAGCTAACCTTATTCATGGTATAGTTTAGGCAAAACTAGTTAAAGCTATCAGGCATTGATAGGAGTATGATATCAACTTGGATTTTTTCATCAATTTTAGCTCTAAGGATCTCCAATTCCTTCAAAAGACTGATCATCTTCAGAACATGATCTCAAACTGAGGTGCCTTCAGCTATTTTGCATTCATTATAGACTTCATGGCCACCTGCCTAGCATCACGATTTTGATCCCCAAATATTTCTTTAAGGTTCATAATCATGTCATAGGTACTGGGCATAAACTGATGCTGATATTGCAAAATACTTGACATGGAAGCCAAAATGTAACGCAAGCCATCTGATCAGCTTTCTGCCATATCTAATGGGCCTGGGTTTCCTGTTCGGTCACTCCCACATCAGGTACTGGTGGACATATCTCAGTTAATACAAACTTATATTCCTCAGCAGTTAAGATAATATCTAAATTTCTTTTCAAATCAATATAGTTTAGTCCCGTAAGTATGTTTTCTATGAGTATATAGATGCGAGAGGATTGAAAGCCATTTTATTCCTGAGAATCACACAATTAAAAATAACCGTTAATTATGATAAGCAAAACTTTGAATTTATTTTAGTTTGGTTCCTCTACCATTTAAAAAATAATAATTTTCCAGCAGCCTAGTACCCTGTGAATAGTATGTCTCGATTACAGGACGTCTACTATCCATCATTTGTCTAGATAGACCAATTCGTATTAATTTTACTATCTAGGCAACTGACCCTACCAAGTAAAATTAAATAGCTGACATAGCTTCGATCTAGTAAATAATAGCAGTGACTCAGATGGAGAGAATACTAATTATTTACAGCTAAGTATTAACCATCACCTAATCTCAAATCAATCGATTCGCAATGAACCCTTCTAAAAATTATCCAGAATTTTCCCTAAAGAAAGTTTCTAAAAGTAATACCGCAATTAATTAGTCAGATTGGGAGGAAGGTTTTACTGTCAACACACATAATTTAATTACATCGCCTACAAAATGGTAATAGTAATCGCAAGATTTATTTGTGAATAAATTTTTTCTCCCACTTATATTTTTAAAATATTTTTGAGAGTTATAAAAATTCGTTTAATTAAAATAAATTTATTAATTTCAAAAATTATACGATCTGAAGGAAATCAAACATCTTTTCATGTTTTAATGGATAACAAATAAAATTCGATGAATACACAACTTTTCCTTTAACTTTTCAGCTAAGGTAATGATTAAAAGCATTCAAATATTTTATTTTATGTAACACATTTTTCAAAAATTAATAATTTTTTTAAATTAAATATTTTTTTATTTAATTAATTCAAAATTTAAAATTAAGTTTTACGTTTTTTTTAAAATATCCAATTTTATAAGAAATCTTCTTAAACGTGATATTTTGTAAACAAATAAAATATCTCAAAAAAATTTATTTAATTAAAAATACTTAATTTTATTTTTTTTACAAAATATTTAATTAAAACTGAACTTTTTGAATTAATTAAATTATTAAAAATATATATAACTGGCATATATCATCCACGCAGTGGATAAGAATATAAATGCATGATATGTATATATCTCAGTTTTATAATCGAATCAAAACTCTAAAGAGTTTTGACCTTCAGTTTTGAGGATAAGCTATAATAATTCTTTTTCGAATCAGTTTCTTGCATCCTGATTGCATCAAGACTCTCTTACTGGTAGTGAACTAAAAATATATCACATTTGGATCAAAACATATCACTAAAGTCGAGCCAAAACAGCCAGGACAAGCCACCAGCACTGCTGGCACTGCCTATGCTGCCAGCTTTAGGCGGCTTTTGCTGCCTCCTCCGTGATTCATTTTTGACACCATTTTTTTGAAAAATAGCTCTCCAAAAATACTATTTCTCAATCAAAAAATCAGACCAAAAATAGCCCAAAAATTGCCTTTGAAACAGCTCGGACAAAACTACTGCTGCCCCTAGCGCCACCACATGTTGTCTGTCGCCCGTTTGGGCTTTTCTCGCGGTGGTTTTAGCTCCCATTTTTTTGAAAAATAGAACTGATAACCAGCAACATGTTTCTTCAAAGAACACCTCAAATATAGCCTCGAAAAGCATCAAAAAACAACCCCGAACAGCTGCCTATAGCACCGTCCATGGCCACTACCTATTTCTGCTTTTTTGCCAGTTTTTTCAGCTATTTTTTCGTCATCTTGGACTATTTTCCAGTAGTATTTGACTATTATTTTATGCTAAGAAAACTGCTCAAAATTAGTCTCGAAAACAATTCAAAAACCCATCAAAAAATAGCCCAGAACCGCCGCCGGTGGTGACGTCACTTGGCTATTTTGTGCCCATTTTTCAAGAGACTTCATAGCCATTTTGCTTTCATTAGAGACTGTATGGCCACCTGTCTAGCAGCATGATTTTGATCCCCAAACATTTCGTTAAGGTTCATAATCATGTCATAGGCACTGGGCATAGATTGATGCTGATGTTGCAAAATATTTAACATGAAAGCCAAAATATAACAGCGAGCCATCTAATCAGCTTTTTGCCATATCTGATGGGTCTGGGTTTCCTGTTCGGTCGACCCCACATCAGGTACTGGTGGACATATCTCAGTTAATACAAACTTATAATTCTCAGCAGTTAAGATAATATCCAAATTTCTTTTCCAATCAATATAGTTTAGTCCCGTAAGCATGTTTTTTTAGTATAGATGCGAGAGAAGTGAAAGCCATTTTATTCCTGAGAATCACACAATTAAAAATAACCGTTAATTATGATGAGCAAAATTTTGAATTTATTTTAGTTTGGTTCCTCTACCATTTAAAAAAAAAATCTCCAGCTATCTAATACCATGTGAATAGCATGTCTCGATGAAAATACGTCTGCTATCCATCATTTATCTAGATAGACCAATTCGTATTAATTTTACTATCTAGGCAACTGACCCTACCAAGTAAAATTAAATAGCAGACATAATTTCGGTCTAGTAAATAATAGCAGTGACTCAGATAGAGAGAATACTAATTATTTACAGTTAAGTGTTAACCATCACCTAATTCTACATCAATCATTTCGCAATGAACCCTTCAAATGGAGAAATGATTTACACTAACAATTATATAGAATTATCCCTAAAGAAGGTTTGTAAAAGTAATACCGCAATTAATTAGTCCGATGGGGAGGAAGGCCTTATTGTCAACACACATAATGTAATTACATCGCCTATAAATTGGTGATAGTGATCGCGGGATTTATTTGTAAATAATTTTTTTCTCTCACTTAGATTTTTTAAATATTTTTGAGAGTTATAAAAATTCGTTTAATTAAAATAAATTTATTAATTTCGAAAACCACACGATTTGAAAAAATCAAATAACTTTTCGTATACACGATTTCAAATATTCCGGTTTATCAAACCATCTTTTCGTGTTTTAATGGGCAACAAATAAAATTCAATAAATACACAGCATTTCCTTCTGCTTTTCAGCTAAGGTAGTGATTAAAGGCATTCAATTATTTTATTTTACGCAACACATTTTTCAAAAATTAATAATTTTTTTAAAATAAATATTTTTTTATTTAATTAATTCAAAATTAATTTTTATGTTTTTTTAAAATATCTAATTTTATAAAAAATAATCTTAAACGTGATATTTTGTAAAAAAATAAAATATCTAAAAAAAATTATTTAATTAAAAAACATAATTTTATTTTTTTTACAAAATATTTATTTAAAATCAAATTTTTTGAAATAATTAAATTAATAAGAATATATATAACAGGTATATATCATCCACGCAGTGCATAAGACTATAAATGCAAGATATGTATATATCCCAATTTTATTATCGAATCAATATTCTAAATAGTTTTAGTTTCCTGTTTTGAAGATAAGTTATAATAATTCTTTTTCGAATCAGTTTCTTGCATCCTGATTGCATCAAGACTCTCTGATTTGTAGTGATATAAAAATATATCACATTTGGATCAAAACATATCACAAAAGTCAAGCCAAAACAGCCCGGACAATCCACCACCACCGTCGGCCACCAACACTGCTGGCGCTGCCTATGCCGCAAGCTTTAGGCGACTTTTGCCGCCTCCTCCGTGATTCATTTTCGACGCCATTTTTTTAAAAATTAGCTCTCAAAAAATACTATTTCTCAATCAAAAAATCAGACCAAAAACAGCCCAAAAAACTACCCTTGAAACAGCTCGGACCAAACTACTGCCGCCGCATGTGGTCTGCCGCCCGTTTGGGCTTTTCTTGCTGTGGTTTTAGCTCCCATTTTTTTTTGAAAAATAGTACTGATAATCAGCAACATGTTTCTTCAAAGAATGCCTCAAATATAGTCTTGAAAAGTCTCAAAAAACAACCCCGAACAGCTACCTATAGCACCGTCCATGGCTGCTGCCTATTTTTGCTTTTTTTGCCTATTTTTTTGCTATTTATTTCATCTTCTTGGACTATTTTCTAGTAGTATTAGACTATTATTTTATGCTAAGAAACCAACTCCAAATTAATCTAAAAAATAATGCAAAAAATCATCAAAAATAGCCTCGAATTGCTGCTGGTGGTGCCGTCAGTGGGCTGTTTTGTGCCCATTTTTTTAGAGACTTCATGACCATCTGCCTAGCAGCACGATTTTGATCCCAAAATATTTCTTTAAGGATCGTAATCATGTCATAGGCACTGGGCATAAACTGATGCTGTTGTTGCAAAATATTTGACATGGAAGCCAAAATGTAATAGCGTGCCATCTGATCCACTTTCTGCCATATCTGATAGGTTTGAGTTTCCTGTTTGGTCGCCCTCACATCAGGTACTGGTGGACATGTCTCAGTTAATACAAATTTATGATCCCCAGCAGTTAAGATAATATCTAAATTTCTTTTACAATCAATATAGTTTAGTCCTGTAAGTATGTTTTCTTTGAGTATAGATACGAGAGGATTCAAAGTAATTTTATTCATGAGAATCACATAATTAAAAATAACTGTTAATTATGATGAGCAAAATTTTAAATTTATTTTAGTTTGGTTTCCTCTACCATTTAAAAAAAATTCTCCAGCAGCCTAGAACCTTATGAATAGCATGTCTCGATGAGCGGACGTCTACTATCCATCATTAGTCCAGATAGACCAATTCGTATTAATTTTACTGTCTAGGCAACTGATCCTACCAAGTAAAATTAAATAGTTGACATAACTTCGATCTAGTAAATAATAGCAGTGACTCATATGGAGAGAATACTAATTATTTATAGCTAAGTGTTAGCTATCTCATAATCCCAAATCAATCGTTTCGCAATGAACTCTCCAGATAGAAAAATGATCTACACTAACAATTATCCAAAATTATCTCTAAAGAAGGTTTGTAAAAGTAATACCTCAATTAATTAGTCCGATGGGAAGGAAGGCCTTACTGTCAACACTGAATTTAATAACATCGCCTACAAATTGGTGATAGTTATCGCAGAATTTATTTATGAATAAATTTTTTCTCCCACTTAGGTTTTTAAAATATTTTTTAGAGTTATAAAAATTCGTTTAATTAAAATAAATTTATTAATTTTGAAAATTACACGATTCGAAAAAAATCAAACATCTTTACAGGTACACGATTTCAAATATTCCGGTTGAGCAAATCATCTTTTTGTATTTTAATGGGTAATAAGTAAAATTCGATGAATGCACAGCTTTTTCTTTAATTTTTCTTTTAAGGTAATGATTAAAGGCATTCAATTATTTTATTTTATATAACACATTTTTCAAAAGTTAATAATTTTTTAAATCAAATATTTTTTTATTTAATTAATTCAAAATTCAAAATTAATTTTTGCATTTTTTTAAAATATCAAATTTTATAAAAAAAAATCATCTTAAACGTGATATTTAGTAAAAAAATAAAATATTTGAAAAAAAAATTTAGTAAAAAAAACTTAATTTTATTTTTTTTATAAAATATTTAATTAAAATCAAATTTTTTGAATTAATTAAATTAATAAGAATATATATAACATGTATATATCATCCACGGAGTGGATAAGAATATAAATGTAAGATATGTATATATATCACAATTTTATGATCAAATAAAAACTATAAAACGTTTTAATCTCCTCTTTTGAAGATAAGCTATAATAATTTTTTTTCGAATCAGTTTCTTGCTTTCTGATTGCATCAAGACTCTCTGATTTGTAGTGATATAAAAGAATATCACATTTGGATCAAAACATATCACAAAAGTTGATCCTAAACCGCCCGAACAAGCCACCACCACCGCCGGTCACTTGCACTGCTGGCGCTACCTATGCCTCCAGCTTTAGGCGGCTTTTGCCGCATCCTCCGTGATTCATTTTTTATGCCATTTTTTTCCAAAAATATCTCTCCACAAATACAATTTCTCAATCAAAAGATCAGACCAAAAATAGCCCAAAAAATAGCCTTTGAAACAGCTCGGACCAAACTATCGCCGCCCTTAGCGCCGCCGCATGTTGTCTGTCATTTGTGTAGGCTTTCTCGCGGTGGTTTTAGCTCCCATTTTTTTCGAAACATAGTACTGATAACTACCAGCATGTTTCATCAAAGAATGCCTCAAATATAGTCTCGAAAAGTTTCAAAAAATAACCCCGAACAACTGGCTATAGCACCATCCATGGCCGCTGCCTATTTATGCTTTTTTTGCCTATTTTTCTGCTATTTCTTTCATCTTCTTGGAATATTTTCCAGTAGTATTTGACTATTATTCTATGCTAAGAAACCTGCTGAAAATTAGTCTCGAAAATATTCCAAAAAACCATCAAAAAATAGCTTCGAACCGCCGCCGGTGGTGCCGTAAGTGGGCTATTTTGTGCCCATTTTCCATTCATTAGACACTTCATGGCCACTTGCCTAGCAGCACGATTTTGATCCCCAAAT